>JAMXBC010000008.1:60087707-60112254 GCA_024138005.1 Lumnitzera racemosa
TTACGAACAGGGCCTCCACACCCAAAAAACCCAAACTAACGTACTTTTTGGGAAGAAGGACCCGATTGAAGGATTCGTTCTTCTTGAAATAAGCTTTGGCTATTTGAGAGCCTCGGTTCTATTAGTTTTGGAATATTGGTTACTCCGAGTAATTAATTAAGCCTGGTATTCCATCGTCCTTGAAGCGAAGAATTTCGCAGAAGTTCTTTGCATCCTTAGATGACATATCCTCATGAGTTTCAAGCATCAAACCTACTAAATCTTGATTTTAGGATCTTTGCGTTTCATAGGTTAGTAGCCTAGTTATTCTTGATCGTGAAATAAAATAATGACCTTATTTGGGAACAAACGTTATTCCAAAAGTTCACAAATCCTCAGAGCAAGGACCTCGACTGTTCATAATTTTGCAAGCAAATAATCTTTAGTTAGGAGTTATGTTCATTGCTGGAGAAACCCGGTTGTTCTGGAAAGAAGATCCAGCAATTTAAGCTTCGTCGTTACCAACGGATTTTGGAAATTTAGTTTATCCTCAATGCCTAATTTCAAGCAATTGGTCTTTTCATAACCAAATCCCTTCCGACAGGTTCCCTAGAATCGTTAAATTACGAACAACGGCCATCCACATCCTAAAACCAAGCAAAACGTACTTTTTGGGAACGAAGGTATCCGATTGAAGGATTCGTTCTTCTTGAAATAAGCTTTGGCTATTTGAGAGCCTCGGTTCTCATTAGTTTTGGAATATTGGTTTGAGTAATTAATTAAAGCCTGGTTTCCATGCCCTTGAAGCGAAAAATTTCGAGAAGTTCTTTTGCAACCCTTAGAGAAATATCTCTGGTTTAAAGCATCAAATATAAATCTTGTTTTTGGGTCTTTTCTTTCATAGGTTGTAGCCTTTTATTTTTATCGTAAATAAAATAATGACCTTTTTTGGGGAAAAACGTTATTCCAAAAGTTCAAAAAATCCTCCAGAGCAAGGACTGACTGTTCTAATTTTGCAAGCAAATAATTTTAGTTAGGGTTAGTTCTTTGCAGGAGAAACCCGGTTTTTTGGGAAAAAGGATCCAGCAATTTAAGCTTCGTGTTACCAAGGATTTTGGAAATTTAGTTTCCCTCAATCCCAAATTTTCAAGAAATTTGGTCTTTTCATAACCAAATCCTTCCCGACGGTTCCCTAGAATCTTTAAAATTTACGAACAACGGCCATCCACTCCTAAAAACCAATCAAAAGTACTTTTTGGGAAAAAGGTTTCCCGATTGAAGGATTGTTCTTCTTAAAAATAGCTTTGGTATTTGAGACCCTCGGTTCTCTTTGTTTTGGAATATTGGTTATCGAGTAATTAATTAAGCTGGATTCCTTCGTCCTTGAAGCGAGAATTTCGTAGAAGTCTTTGCAATCCTTGATGACATTTCTCATGAGTTTCAAGCATCAACCTACTAAATTTGATTTTGGGATCTTTTCGTTTCATAGTTAGTGGGCCTATTTATTCTGATGTGTAATTGCCCTTATTGGGAACAAAGTTATTCAAAAGTTCACAATCTCCAGAGCAAGGCCCTGACTTTTTCATAATTTTGCAAGCAAATAATCTTTGTTAGGGTTATGTTCTTTTGCGGGGAACCCCGGTTGTTCTGGAAAGAGATCGAAATTTTTAAGCTTGTCTTCCCAAGGTTTTGGAAAATTTAGTATCCTAATCCCTTTATTCAGCAATTGGTCTTTCATAACCAAACCCCTTTCCCGGGAAGGGTTTCCCCTAGAATCTTTAAAATTTACGAACACGGCTTTCACTCCTGAAACCAATCTAACGTACTTTTTGGGAACGGGGGGGCTACCCGATGAAGGATCGTTCTTCTTGAATGGCTTTGGCTTTTTGAGACCCTTTCGGTTCTCTTTAGTTTTGGAATATTGGTTACTCCGATAATTAATTAACCCTGGTATTCCATCGTCCTTGAAGCGAGAATTTCGTAGAATTTTTCTTTGCACCCTTAGATACATTCCTCATGAGTTTCGATAAAAAACCTACTAAATCTTGTTTTTAGATTTTTTTCGTTTCATGGTTAGTGCCCCCCCCCCCCCCCCCCCCCCCCCCCCCCCCCCCCCTTAGTTATTCTGGATCTGAAAAAAATTTAATGACTTTTTTGGGAAAAAAACGTTATTCCAAAAGTTCCCCAAATCCTCCGAGAAGGACCTGACTGTTAATAATTTTGCAAGCAATAATCTTTAGTTGGGGAGTTATGTTCATTGCGGGGAAAAAACCCGGTTGTTTAAAGAGATCGAAATTTTAAGCTTCGTCGTTACCAACGGATTTTAAAAATTTTTAGATATCTCAATCCCAAATTTTCCAAGCAATGGTCTTTTCATACAATCCTTCCGACAGGTTCCCTAAAATCGTTAAAATACGAACAACGCCATCCAATCCTGAAAAAAAACAAAGAATTTTGGGAACGAGGCTACCGATTGAAGGTTTTGTTTTTCTTGAATATGTTTTGGCTTTGAGAGCCTCGGTTCTCTTTAGTTTTGGATATGTTACTCGTAATTATTAGCGGGTATCCATGTCTTTAAGCGAAGAATTCCAGAAGTTCTTTGCAATCCTTAGATAAATACCCTCATGTTTTCAAGCGTCAAACTACAAATTTCTTGATTTAAGATTTTTTGCGTTCTGGTTACGTAGCTAGTTTTTTCTGAGTGAAATAAAAAATTTACCTTATTGTAAAAAACCTTATTCAAGTTCACAAAATCCTTCAGCCTTCATAAATTTGCCAGCAAATTCTTTTTTGAGTTATGTTCATTTCTGGAGAAACCCGGATTTTCTGAAATCCAGCAATTTTAAAATCGCGAAAAAACAATTTTGAAATTAATCCCACCCAATAAGCAAATGGTCTTCTAACAAATTTTCCCTTTTCCCCAGGTTCCTGAATCGTTAAATTACCAACAACGGGGCCCTCCAATCCTGAAAACAATTAACGTACTTTTTGGGGGGGCGAAGGGTATCGATTTAAGGATTTGTTCTTCTTGAAAAAATGCTTTGGCTATTTTAGGCCCCGGTTTCTTTAGTTTTGGATATTGGGTTTTCGAGTAATTTAAAAAGATGGTATTCCATCGTCCTTGAAGCGAAGAATTCGCGAAGTTCTTGCAATCCTTAGATGACAATCTCATGAGTTTCAAGCTCAAACCTACTAAATCTTTATTTTAGGGTCTTTTCGTTTCATAGGTTTCCCTAGCCTAGTTTTCTTGATCGTGAAATAAATAATGACCTTATTTGGACAAACGTTATTCCAAAGTTTACAAATCTCCAGAGCAAGGGCCTCGACTGTCATATTTTTTCAAGCAATAATCTTTAGTTAGGGTTATGTTCATTGCAGGGAAACCGGTTGTTGGAAAAAAATCAGCATTTAAGCTTCGTCGGTACCCAAAGGATTTTGGAATTTAGTATCCAATGCCTAATTTCAAGCAAATTTTCTTTTCAAAACAAAAACCTTCGAAGGTCCCCAGAATCGTTAATTCGAACAACGGCATCCAATCCTGAACAATCTAACGTACTTTTTTTGGAACGAGGGGGGTCCCATTGAAGGATTCGTTCTTCTTTAAATAGCTTTGGCTATTTGAGAGGGGTCGGTTCTCTTTGTTTTGGAATATTGGTTACTCGAGTAATTAATTAAAACCTGGGTTTATCGTCCCTTAAGCGAAGGGAAATTTGAGAGTTTTCATTTCCCTTTGATGACATATTTCCCCATGAGTTTCAAACTCAAAACCACTAAATCTTGATTTTAAGATCTTTTGGTTTCTAGGTTAAGTAGCCTAGTATTCTGGATGTGAAAAAAAAATATGACCTTATTGGAACAAACGTTTTATTCAAAAGTTACAAAACTCCAGAGCAAGGACCTCGCTGTTCAAAAATTTTGCAAGCAAATAATCTTTAGGATTATGTTTTATTGCGGGAAAACCCCCGGGTTGTTTGGAAAAAAGATCCAGCAATTTAAGTTCGTCGTTACCACGGATTTTGGAAATTTAGATATCCTCATCCTAATTTCAAGCATTGGTCTTTTCTAACCAATCCCTTCGAAGGTTCCTAGATTCGTTAAATAAAAAACATCGGCATCCAAATCTAAAACCCAAATTTAAACGTACTTTTTGGGAAAAAAGGTACCCGTTTGAAGGATTCGTTCTTTTAAAATAGGCTTTGGCTATTGAGAGCGGTTCTCTTTATTTTTGGAATATTGGTACTCCGGTAATTAATTAAGCCTGGTATTCCATCGTCTTAAGCGAAAAATTTTTCGCAGAATTTCTTGCAATCCTTAGTGACATATCCTCATGGTTTCAAGCTAAACCCTTTACTAATTCTTGTTTTTTAAGACCCTTTGCGTTTATGGGTTTAAAGTAGCTAGTTATTTTGATCGTGAAAAAAAATAATGACTTTTTTGGGAACAACGTTTCCCCCAGTTACAAATCCTGGGAGCAAGGATGATTTTCCCCAAATCCCCATTCTTTAGTTAGGAGTTATGTTAATGGGAGAAAACCGGTTGTCTGGAGAGATCCAGCAATTTAAGCTTCGTCGTCCCAAGGATTTGGACATTTTAGATATCCTCAATCTAATTTAAAGCAATTGGTCTTTTCATAACAAATCCCTTCACGGGTTTCCCCTAAAATCGTTAATTCCCAAAAAACGGCCATCCACATCCTAAAACAATCTAACGTACTTTTTGGGAACGAAGGCTTCGATTAAAGGTTCGTTCTTCTGAAATATGCTTGGCTATTTGGAGCCTCGGTTCTCTTTAGTTTTGGAATATTGGTTACCCCCGAGAAAATTAATTAAGCCTGGTATTCCATCGTCCTTGAAGCGAGAATTTGCGAATTTCTTTGCAATCCTTAGATGACATTCCCCCTGGTTTAAGTCAAACTACTAAATTTGTTTTTAAGATCTTTTGCGTTTCTTTGTTACGTAGCCTATTTATTCTGTCGTGAAAAAAATTTAATGACCTTTTTTGGGAAAAAAACTTTATTCCAAAAGTTCAAAAATTTCCTCCAGAGAAAGGACCTCAAATGTCATAATTTTGAAAGGGAAAAAATCTTTGTTAGGAGTTAGTTATTGCAGGAAAACCGGCTGTTCTGGAAAAAGATCCAGATTTGGGCTCGTCGTTCCCAAAGGATTTTGGAAATTTTAAAGATATCCCCCATGCCTAATTTCAAGCAATTGGTCTTTTCATAACCAAATCCTTCCGAAGGTTCCCTAGAATCGTTAAATTACGAACAACGGCCATCCACATCCTGAACCAATTAAGTATTTTTTTTTGGGAACGAAGGCATCCGTTTGAAGGTTTGTCCTTTGAAATAGCTTTGGCTATTTGAGGCTGGTTCTCATTAGTTTTGGAATTTTGGTTACCCCGGGTTTAATTAATTAACCCTGTTTTTCCATCGTCCTTGAAGGAAGAATTTCGAAAGTTCTTTGCAATCTTAAAAGACATATCCTATGATTTTCCCTGATCAAACCTTAAATCTGATTTAGGATCTTTTGCGTTCAAGGTTACGTAGCCAGTTTTTCTTGATCGTAAAATTTTAATAATGATTTATTTGGGAACAACGTTATTCAAAAGTTCACAAATCTTAGAGAAGGACCTCGTGTTCAAAATTTTTGCACAAATATTTTAGTAGGAGTTTGTTCATGGGGAGACCCGGGTTTTGTTCTGGAAGAAGATCAGCAATTTAAGCATCGTCTTACAACGGATTTGGAAATTGGATATCCTCAATGCCTAATTCAAGCAATTGTCTTTTAAAAACCCAAGTCCTTTCGAAAGGGTCCCAAGCACCCTTTAAAATTACGAACCCCGGCACCAATCCTAAACCAAGCTAAGTACTTTTTGGGAACGAAGGCTATCGATTGAAGGATTCGTTCTTTTGAAAAAAAGGGTTGGCTATTTGAGGGCTGGTCTCATTATTTTTGGAAATATTGTTACCCCGGGAGTAATTAATTAAGCGGTATTCCGTCTTGAGGGGAAGAATTGCAGAAGTTCTTTGCAACCCTAAGAATATCCTCATGAGTTTAAAGCATCAAATTACTAATCTTGTTTTAGGATTTTTCTTTCTTTGGTTACGTAGCTTAGTTTTCTTGACGTGAAATAAAATAAGACTATTTGGGAACAAACGTTTTTTCCAAAGTTCAAAAAATCCTTAGAGCAAGGCCTGACTGTTCATAATTTGGAAGCAAAACTCTTTAGTGGGGAGTAATGTATTGTGGAGAAACCCGGTTGTTCGGGAAAAGAAGATCCAGCAATTTAAGCTTCGTCTTTTACCAACGGTTTTTGGAATTTGGGTATCCTCAATGCAATTTCAAGCAATGTTTTTTTCATACCAAATCCTTCGACAGTTTCTAGAATCGTTAAATTACGAACACGGCATCCCATCCTAAAACCAAGCTACGTATTTTTTGGGGAAAACGAAGGCTTTTCGATTAAAGGGGATTCGTTCTTCTTGAATAAGCTTTGGCTATTTGAGAGCCTCGGTTCTCTTTGTTTTGGAATTTTGGGTTTATCCGAGAAATATTAAAGTGGTATTCCATCGTCTTAAAGCGAAGAAATTTCGCGGAAGTTTTTTGCAATCCTTAGAGGGACATATCCTTTCTTTTTTTTTTTAAAATTTTTTTCAAGCATCAAACCTACTAAATCTTGATTTAAGTTTCTTTTGGTTTCATAGTTTACGTAGCTAGTTATTCTGATCGTAAAATAAAATAATGACCTATTTGGGAACAAGTTTTCCCAAAATTTCAAATCTAGAGCAAGGACCCGCTGTTCATAATTTTGCAAAGCAAATACTTTAGTTAGGAGTTATGTTCTTGAGGAGAAACCCCGGTTGTTTGAAAGAAGATCCAGCAATTTTAAAGTTGTCGTTACAACCCGATTTGGAAATTTAGATACCCCTGTATTTCAAGAATTTGGTCTTTTCATAACCAAATCCTTCCGACAGGTTCCTAAAATCGTTAAATTCGAAAACGGCCATCACATCTACCCCCCTAACTACTTTGGGGGGAGGCATCCGTTTGATGGATTGTTCTTCTGAAAAAAAAGGTTGGCTATTTGAGGCCCCGGTCCCTTAGTTTTGGAATATTGGTTAATCCGGTTTTTATTAAGCCTGGTTTTCCTCGCCCTTGAAGCGAAGAATGCAGAGGGTTCTTTGCAATCGTTAGAAGAATATCCTATGATTTCTTGCATCAAAAAATAAATCTTGATTTTAGATTTTTCTTTTCCCTAGGTTACGTGCTAGTATTCTTGACCGGGAAATAAATAAGACTTATTTGGGAACAAACGTTTTCCCAAAAATTCAAAAAATCTAAAGAGCAAGGACCTGACTGTTCATATTTTGCAAGAAAATTTATCTTTAGTTAGGAGTTATGTTCATTGCGGAGAAACCCCGGTTCCTGGAAAGAAGATCCAGAAATTAAGCTCGTCGTTACAACGGATTTTGGAAATTTAGATATCCTCAATGTTTATTTCAAGCAATTGGTCTTTTCAAACCAAAACCCCTTCCGAAAAGTCCCAAAAAAATCTTAAATTCCCAACAGGGCCTCCACATCCTAAACCATTATTTATTTTGGAACAAAGGGCTTCGATTGAAGGATCGTTTTCTTAAATTTGTTTTGGCTATTTGAGAGCCTGGGGTTCTCTTTGTTTAAAAAATATTGGTTACTCGGGGTAATTAATTAAGCCTGTTTTTCCCATCGTCTTGAACGAAGAATTGAGAAGTTCTTTGCAATCCTTAGATGACATTCCTCATGATTTTAAAAGCATCAACCTCAAATCTTGATTAAAAACCTTTGCGTTTCTTAGTTACGTAGCAGTTTCTTGATCGTGAAATAAAATAATGACCTTATTTGGGAACAAACGTTTTCCAAAAGTTCCAAATCCTAGAGAAGGACCGACTGTTCAAAATTTTTGCAGCAATTAATCTTTGTTAGGAGTTTGTTCATTGCGAGAACCCGGTGTTTGGAAAGAAGTTCGAATTTAAGCTCGTCGTTACCAACGGATTTGGAAATTTGGATATCCTCAATCCCTAATTTCAAGCAATTGGTTTTAAAAAACCAAAAACCCTTTCCCGACAGGTCCTAGAATCGTTAAATACGAAACGGCATCCAACTAAACCAATTACGTACTTTTGGGAACAAAAGCTATCGATTAAAGGATTGTTCTTCTTGAAATAGCTTTGGTATTTGAGACTCGGTTTTTCTTAGTTTTGGAATATTGTTATCGAGTAATTAATTAAGCCTGGTATTCAATCCTTGAAGCGAGAATTTCGCGAAGTTCTTGCAATCTTGGGAAGAATATCTCATGGTTTCAGCATCAAACTACTAAATCTTGATTTTAAAGATCTTTCGTTTCATAGGTTCGTAGCCTAGTTATTCTTTCGTGAAATAAAAAAAATGACTTATTTGGGAAAAAAACGTTATTCCAAAGTTCACAAATCTCCAGGCAAGGACCGACGTTTCAAAATTTTTGAAGCAATAATTTCTTTAGTTAGGGTTATGTTCATTGCAGGAGAAACCCGGTTGTTCTGGAAAAAGTCCAGCATTTAAGCTTCGTGTTACCAAGGATTTTGGGAAAATTTTAGATATCTAAATCCAAATTTCAAGAAATTGTCTTTCTAACCATCCCTTCCGAAAAGGTTCCCTAGAATCGTTAATTATGAAAAAAGGGCCATCCACATCCTAAAACAATAATTTATTTTTTGGGACGAGGTATCGATTGAAGGATTCGTTCTTCTTGAAAAAAAGCTTTGGCTATTTGAGGGGCCTTTGGTTCTCTTGGTTTTGGAATATTGGTTACTCGAGTAATTATTAGCCTGAAACCCATCGTCTTGAAGCGAAGAATTTCAGAAGTTCTTTGCAATCTAGAGACTATCTCATGAGTTCAGCATAAACCCTTTCAAAATCTTGATTTTAGGATTTTTTGCTTTCATAGTTGTAGCTAGTTATTCTTGTTTGGGGAAATTTTAATAATGCCTTATTTGGAAACAAACGTTATTCAAAAGTTCACAATCCTCAGAGCAAGGACTGATGTTTCATAATTTGCAAGCAAATAATCTTAGTTTGGAGTTATGTTAATTGAGGAGAAACCCGGTTGTTCTGGAAAGAAGATCCAGCAATTTAAGCTTCGTCGTTACCAACGGTTTTTGGGAAAATTTAGATATCTCAATGCTAATTCAAGCAATTGTTTTTTAATAACCAAATCTTCCGACGGTTCCTAGAATCGTTAAATTGAACAACGGCATCATCCTAAAACCAACAAACGTACTTTTTGGAACAAAGGCTATCGATTGAAGGATTCGTTCTTCTTGATAAGCTTTGTATTTGAGAGTTTTTGGTTCTCTTATTTTTTGGAATTTTGGGTTTACCCCGGGAGAAATTTAAATAAGCTGGTATTCCTTTCGCCTTGAGCGAAGAATTTGAGAAGTTCTTTGAAAACTTAAAAGACATTTTCTATGAGTTTCAGCATCAACAAATAAATGATTAGATTTTTGCTTTATAGGTTAGTAGCTAGTTTTTCTGATCGTGTTTTAAAATGACTTATTTGGGAAACGTTATTCCAAAAAGTTCACAAATCCCCCCGGGGAAAGGCCCTCGATTTTCAAAATTTTGCAGCAATAATCTTAGTAGGAGTTAGGGTTCTTTGCTGGAAAAAACCGGTTTTTCTGGAAAGAAGTCCCCCTTTAAGCTCGTCGTTACAACGGATTTTGGAAAATTTGATATCCTCATCCTAATTTCAAGCAATTGGTTTTTCTAACAAATCCCTTCCGACGGGTTCCTAGAATCTTTTAAATTTTACGAAAAACGCCTTTCCACATCCTGAACCAATCTAACGTATTTTTTTGGGAACGAGGCTATGATGAGGTTGTTTTTCTTGAAATATGTTTTGGGCCCTATTTGAGAGCCTCGGTTCTTTTTGTTTGGATATGGTTTTCCCGGGAAAAGTAATTTAACCCTGGTATTCCATGTCCTTAAGCGAAGAATTTCGCAGAAGTCTTTCCCAATCCTTAGATGAAATCCTCAGGGAGTTTCAGCTCAAACCTACAAAATCTTGATTTTAAGTTTCTTTTGCGTTCTAGGTTCGTAGTGTTATTCTTATCTTTGAAAAAAAATAATGACCTTTTTTGGGAAAAACAAAGTATTCAAAGTTCCAAATCTCCAGAGCAGGCCCTCGATTTTCTAATTTTGCAAGAAAATAATCTTTAGTTAGGGTTTTTTCATTGCGGGGGAAAACCCCGGTGTTCGGAAAGAAGATCCAGCAATTTAGCTTCGTCGTTTAAAAGGATTTTGAATTTTAGATTTTTCCAACTAATTTCAAGAAATTGTTTTCAAACCCAAAAACTTCCGACGGGGTCCCTGTATCGTTATTACGAACAACGGCCATCAATCTAAAAACCAAATTAAACTATTTTGGGGAACAAAGGGCAATCGTTAAAGGGATTCGTTCTTCTTAAAATAGCTTTGGCTTTTGAGACCCTCGGTTCTCTTGTTTTGGGAATGGTTACTCCGAGTAATTAATTAAGCCTGGTTTCCATCGTCTTGAAGCGAAGAATTTCGCAAAAATTTTCTTTGAAATCCTTAGATGGCATATCCTCATGAGTTTCAAGCTAAAAACCTACAAATTGATTTTGGATCTTTGCGTTTCATGGTTACGTGCTAGTTATTCTTGAGTGAAATAAAATAATCTTATTTGGGAAAAAGTTTTTCAAAAGTTCACAACCCTCCAGGGGGCCAAGGACCTCGCTGTTCATAATTTGAAAGCAAAAAATTTCTTTAGTTAGAGTATGTTCATGCGGAGAACCGGGTTGTTCTGGAAAGAAGACCCAAAGAAATTTTAAAGCTTCGTCGTTCAAGGATTTTGGGAAAAATTTAGAATCCTCAATGCCTAATTTCAAGCAATTGGTCTTTCATAACCAATCCTTCCGAAGGTTCCTAGAATGTTAATTACGAACACGGCCATCCAAATCCAAAAAACAATCAACGTCTTTTTGGGAAAACGAAGGCAAATCCGATTGAAGGTTTTTTATTTTTCTCTTGATATGCTTTGGCTATTTGGAGCCTGGGTTTCTTTTAGTTTTGGAATATTGGTTACTCCAAAGTAATTTAAATTTAAAGGGCCTGGTATTCCATCGTCCTTAAGGGGGAAAAATTTGAGAAGTTCTTTGCAATCTTAGATGACATATCCTCATGGTTTCAAGCTCAACTATAAATCGGGTTTTTAAAGATCTTTTGCGTTTCATAGGTTAGTAGCCTAGTTATTTTGATCGTAAAATTTAAATAATTGACTTATTTGGAACAAACGATTCCAAAGTTCACAAACCCTCAAGGCAGGAAACCTCGACTGTCAAAATTTTGCAAGCAAATATCTTTATTTTAGGATTTATGTCATTGCTGGAAACCCGGGTTTGGGTCTGGAAAAGAAGATCAGAAATTTTTTAAGTTGTCGTTCCCAAACCCGTTTTGGAAATTTAGAAAATCCTCAATCCCTTTTAGCATTGGTCTTTATAACAAATCCTTCGAAGGTTCCCTAGAATCGTTAAATTACGACAACGGCCACCCAATCCTGAAACCAATCTAGTTTTTTTGGGAACGGGGGGCTATCGATGAAGGATTCTTTTCTTCTGAAATATTGTTTGGCTATTTGAGACCCCCGGTTCTTTTATTTTTGGGGATATTGGTTATTTCGAGTAATTAATTAGCCTGGTATTCATCGTCTTAAGGGGAAGGGAATTTCGCAGAAGTTCTTTGCAATCCTTAGATGACATATCCTCATGAGTTTAAGGTAAAAACTACTAATCTTGTTTTTAAAGATTTTTTGCGTTTCATAGGTTACGTACCCTAGTTTTCTTGTCGTGAATAAAATAATGACCTTTTTTGGGGGAACAAACGTTTTTCCCAAAAAGTTACAAATCTCCAGGCAAGGACCTGGGGATGTTCATATTTTTGCAAGCAAATAATCTTTAGTTAGGAGTTATGTTATTGCGGAGAAACCCGGTGTTGGAAAAAGAAGATCAGCAATTTAAGCTTCGTCGTACCAAGGATTTTGGAAATTTAGATACCCTCAATCTTAATTTCAGCAATTGGTCTTTTCATAAAAAAATCCTTCCGACAGGTTCCTAATTTTAAAATTTACAACGGCCCATCCCATCTGAAACAATCTAACGTACTTTTGGGAACAAAGGCATCGATTGAAGGATTCGTTCTTCTTAAAATATGTTTTGGTATTTGAGAGCCTCGGTTCTCTTTAGTTTTGGAATTGGTTCTCCGATTTATTAATTAGCTGGTATTCCATGTCTTGGAGCAAAAGAATTTCCAGAGTTTTTTTGCAATCCTTAGATGACATACCCTCATGAGTTTCCAAGCTTCAACTATAAATCTTGATTTTAAGATCTTTTGCGTTTCATAGTTAAAAAAAAAAAAAACCCTAGCCTGTTATTCTTGATCGTAAAAATAAAATAATGACTTAGGGGGGAACAAAAGTTATTCAAAGTCACAAATCCTCCAGAGCAAGGACCTCGACTGTCATAATTTTGCAAGAAAATTTAATCTTTAGTTAGGAGTTATTTTCCCATTGAGAAAAAACCCGGTGTTCTGGAAGAAGATCCAGAATTTTTAAGCTGTCGTTCCCAAGGATTTGGAAATTTAGATATCCCAATGCCTAATTTCAAGCAATTGGTCTTTTCAAAACCCAAAACCCCTCCGACAGGTTCCCTAGAATCGTTAAATACAAACCCTACGGCCTCCACATCCTGAACCAATCTAACTTTACTTTTTGGGAACGAAGGTATCTTTTGGGAAAAGGATGTTATTCGTTCTTCTTGAAATATGCTTTGGCTATTTGAGAGCCTCGGTTCTCTTTATTTTTGGAATATGGTTACTGAGTATTAAATTTAAAGCCTGGTTTTCCCATCGTCCTTGAAGGAGAATTTGAGAATTTCTTTGCAACCCTTAGTGAAATATCCTCTGGTTTCAAGCTCAAACCTATAAATCTTGATTTTAAGTTTTTTGCGTTTCTTTTGTTACGTAGCCTAGTTATTTTTGGTCTGAAATAAAAATGACCTTATTGGGAAAAAAAGTTTTTCCCAAAAAATTCCCAAAATTTCCTCCAGAGCAAGGACCTCGATGCATAATTTTGAAGCAATAACTTTAGTTAGGAGTTAGTTCATTGTGAGAAACCCCGGTGTTCTGGAAAGAAGATCAGAATTTAAGCTCGTCGTTACCAACGGATTTGGAAATTTAGTATCCTCAATCCTAATTTAAGCAATTGGTCTTTCATAACAAACCCTTCGACAGGTTCCTAAAATCTTTAAAATTTTAGAAACACGGCCATCCAATCTGAAACCAATCTACGTATTTTTTGGGACGAAGGCTATCCGATTGGGTTCGTTCTTCTTGAAATATGCTTTGTATTTGAGACCCTCGGTTCTTTTTAGTTTGGGAATATTGGTTACTGGGATTTTTTTAAAATTAAAGCTGGTATTCCATGTCCTTAAGCGAGAATTTCGCGAAGTTCTTTGAAATCTTAAAAGAATATCTCAGGGTTTTCAGCTCAACACTAAATCTTGATTTTAGGATTTTTGCGTTTCATAGGTTTACAAGCCTAGTTATTTTGATCGTGAAATAAAATAATGACTTTTTGGGGACACGTTTTTCCCAAAAGTTCACAAATCTCAGAGAAAGGGACTCGACTGTTCAAAAATTTTGCAAGCCAAAAAAAAACCCTTAATAGGATAGCCTTCGTTTCCAAAAGTCGTTAGCTTGGTTTTAGGATTGGATAGGTTTTCATAATTTAAGTTTCTAAAACTAAGGGGGTTTGGGTTTTAAAAGACCAATTGCTTGAAATTAGGATTGAGGAAAAATTTAAATTTTCCCAAATCGTGGGGAACGACGAAGCTTTTAATTGCTGGATTTTTTCAGAACAAGGGGTTTCTCCGCAATGACATAACTCCTAACTAAAGATTTTTTTGCCAATATGAACAGTGAGTCCTTGCTTGGAGGATTTGTGAACTTTTGAATTTAAAGTTTGTCCCAAAAAAGGGCATTATTTTATTTTTACGTCAAGAATTTAAAATAGGAAGTAACCTATGAAACGCAAAAATTTAAAATCAAGGGTTTAGTTGGTTTAGCTGAAACTATGAGGGGTTTGTTTCTAAGATTGCAAAGAACTTCTGCGAAAATTTTTCGCTTAAGGACGAGGGAAAAACCAGGTTAATTAATTACTCGGGGGTAACCAATATTCAAAACTAAAGAGAACGAGGGGTCTTTAAATACCAAAGCATATTTCAGAAGAACGAATCCTTCAATCGGTAGCCTTCGTTCCCCAAAAAATACGTTTGATTGGTTTCAGGATGTGGATGGCCGTTGTTCGTTATTTAACGATTTAGGGAAACTGTCGAAGGATTTGGTTATGAAAAGACCCCAAATTTCTTGAAATTAGGATGAGGAATAAACTAATTTCCAAAATCCCTTGGTAACGACGAGCTTAAATTCTGGATCTTCTTTCCAGAAAACGGGTTTTTCCGCATTTAACATAACTCCTAATAAAGATTATTTGCTTGCAAATTATGACAGTCGGGTCCTTGCTCTGGAGGATTGTGATTTTGGAAATAAAGTTTGTTTTCCCCAAAAAAGGTCATTATTTTATTTCCGATCAAAAATAACTAGGCTACGTAACTATGAAAGCAAAAGATCTTAAAAACAAGATTTGTAGGTTTGATGCTTGAAATATGAGGATATTTTATTAAGGATTGCAAAGAACTTCTCGAAATTCTCGCTTCAAGGACGATGGATACCAGGCTTAAATTAAATTACTGGAGTAACCAATATTCCAAACTAAGAGAACCCAGGCTCTAAATTTGCCAAAGCCTATTTCAAGAAGAACGAACCCTTTAACGGATAGCCTTTGGGTTCCAAAAAGTAGTTAGATTGGTTTCAGGATGGGGGATGGACGTTGTTGGGAAAATTTAAAGATTCTAGGGAAACCTGTAGGAAGGGATTTGGTTTGAAAAGACCAATTGCTTGAAATTAAGCTGGGTATCTAAATTTCCAAAATCGGTGGTAACGACGAAGCTTAAATTGCTGGATCTTCTTTCCAGGACAACCGGGGGTTTTTCCTGCAATGAAATAACTTAACTAAATTATTTGCTTGAAAATTATGAACGTCGAGGGGTTTCCCTTTCTCTGGGAAATTTTTGAACTTTTTGGGAAAAACGTTTGTTCCCAAATAAGGTCATTATTTTATTTCACGATCAAGAATAATAGGCTAGTAACTATGAAACGAAAGATCAAACAGATTTAGTAGTTTGATGCTTGAAACTCATGAGGTATGCATCAAAGGGGATTGCAAAGAACTTCTTGGAAATTTCTTCGTTTTTTCAGGACGAGGAATACCAGGTTTAAATTTAAATTCTGGGGGTAACCATTTTCCCAAAAAATAAGAGAAAGGGCTTCAATAGCAACAATTTAAAGAAAAACGAATCCTTCAATCGGTAGCCTCCCCCCAAAAAAACCCCAAAAAAAAATACTTAGTTGGTTTAAGGATGTGGTGGCCGTTGTTGGTATTTAACGATTTAGGACCTGTCGGAAGGGATTTGGTATGAAAAGACCAATTGCTTGAAATTTAAAAGCATTGAGGATATCAAAAATTCCAAAAATCGTTGGTAACGACGAAGCTTAAATTGCTGGATTTCTTTCGGCCCGGGGTTCTCCGAAATTTTGAACATAACCCCTACTAAGTTATTTGCTTGAAAAATTATAAAACAGCGAGGTCCTTTTTGGAGGTTTTGGGTGAACTTTTGGAATAAGTTTGTCCAAATAAGGTCATTATTTTATTTCACGTCAAGAAAAACTGGCTACGTAACTAGGGAAACGCAAAGATTTAAAATCAAGATTTGTAGGTTTGGTTTTAAACTCAGGGAGAATATTTCATCAAAGGGGATTGCAAAGAATTCTGCGAAATTTTCGGCTTAAGGCTTGGAATACGGGCTTAATTAATTACTCGAGAAAACAATATCCAAAACTAAAGAGAACGAGGCTTCAATAGCCAAAGCATATTCAGAAGAACGAATCCTTCATCGGATAGCCTTCGTTCCCAAAAAAGTCGTTGATTGGTTTCGGTGTGGGGGCCGTGTTGTATTTAACATTCTAGGGAATTTGTCGGAAGGGATTTGGTTATGAAAAGCCCAATTGCTGAAATTGGATTGAGGATATCTAAATTTCCAAAATCTTGGAAACGACGAGCTTAATTTGTGGATTTTTTTTCAGAAAAAACCGGGTTTCTCCAGCAATGGACATAACTCCTAACTAAAGTTATTTGCTTGCAAATTATGAACGGGCGGGGTCCTTCTCTGGGGTTTGTAAACTTTTGGAAAAAACGTTTTTTCCCCCCCCCCAAATAAGGCTTTATTTTATTTGATCAGGAATAACAGGTACGTACCTATGAAACGCAAAGATTAAAATCGGATTAATGGGTTTTTGATGCTTGAAACTCATGAGGATATTCATTAAGGATTGCAAAGAACTTTCGAAATTTCTTGCTTAAAGGCGATGGTCCCGTTTTAATTAATTATGGAGTAAAAAATTTTCCCAAAAACTAAGAAAAACGAGGCTCTAAAATTTGCCAAAGCTTATTTCAAGAAGAACAAATCCTTCATTGGGAAATAGCCTTCGTTCCCAAAAAGTACGTTAGTTGGGTTTTTAGGTGTGGAGGGCCCGTGGTTCGAAATTTAAGGATTTAGGGACCTGTGGGGAAGGGGATTGGTTTTAAAAAAAAAGACCATTGCTTAAAATTTAAAGGCATTGAGGATATTTTAATTTCCAATCGTGGTAAGGGACGAGCTTAATTGCTGGTCTTTTTTCCAGAACAACGGGGTTTCTCCGGCAATGAACATAACCCCTAACTAAGTTTATTTGCTTGCAAATAATGAACAGTCGGAGTCCTTTTTGGGAAAGGATTGTGACTTTGGGAAAATAACGTTTGTTCCAATAAGGTCATTATTTTTTTTTCGATCAAGAAAAAACTAGGCTACGTAACTATAAAACGCAAAAGACCCTAATCAGGTTTAGTAGTTTGAGCTTGGAAACCCCATGAGGATATGCTTTAGGTTGCAAGAATTCTGCGAAATTCTTCCTTCAAGGCGATGGAATCCCAAGGCTTAATTAATTACTGGAAAGTAACATATTCCAAAATAAGAGAACGAGGCTTCAAATGGGCAAAGCTTATTCAAGAAGAAGGGAATCCTTCAATCGGTTTGCCTTCTTTTCCAAAAATACGTTAGATTGGTTTCAGTGTGGATGGCCGTTTGTTCGAAATTTACGATTCTAGGGAACTGTGGGAAAGGGTTTGGGGTTTTATGAAAAGACCAATTGTTTGGGAAATTAGGTTGAGGTATCTAAATTCCAAATCGTGGTAACGACGAAGCTTAAAATTGCTGGTCTTTTTTCCCAGAAAACCGGGGTTTCTCCGAAATGAACAAACTCCTAACTAAAGATTTTTGCTTGCAAAATTATTGACAGTCGAGGTCCTTGCTCTGGAGGATTTGTAAACTTTTGGAATAACGTTTGTTACAAAATAAGGTCATTATTTTTTTTCACGATCAAGAATAACTGGCTACGAAAACTATGAAAGAAAAAAGATCTTAAAATCAGTTTTAGGGGGTTTGACTCATGGGGATATGCTTAAGGATTGCAAAGAACTTCTCAAAATTTTTTGCTTCAAGGCGAGGGTCCCGGTTAATTAATTACTGGAGTAACAATTTTTCCAAAACTAAAGAAACCGAGGCTCAAAATCCCAAGTTTTCAAGAAGAAAAATTTTTCAATGGTGCCTTTTTTTCCCAAAATATTAGTTGGTTTGGTGGGAAAAGGGCCGTTTTTTGTAATTTAACGATTCTGGGAAAAAACTGTGGGAAAGGGTTTGGTTTGAAAAGAAATTGTTAAAATTAGGCTTTTGAGGAAAAATTAAAATTTCCAAAAAACCCGTTGGAAAGGGAAAAGTTAAATTGGGTCTTTTTTCCAAAAAACCGGGGTTTCTCCGAAATGAAAAAACCCCAACAAAAAATTTTTTGTTAAAAAATTTTAAAAGTCGAGGTCCTTTTTGGGAGGATTTGTGAATTTTTGGAATAACGTTTGCCCCAAAAAAGGTATTATTTTTTTCAGGGGTTAAAATAACTGGCAGAACCCTATGAAAAAAAAAGTCCAAATCGTTTAGTGGTTTGATGCTTAAACTTTGAGGATTTTTCAAAGATTCAAAGAACTTCTGCAACTTCTTCGCTTCAAGGAGAGGAAAATCCCGGTTTAATTTTTATGGAGTAACCATATTAAAAAATAAGGGAAAAACCGGGCCTAAAAACCCAAGCTTTTTAAAGAAGAAGAACCCTTTAAAAACGGTAGCCTTCTTCCCCAAAAAGTCGTTGTTGGTTTTAGGTGTGGGGCCGTTGTTGTAATTTAACGATTCTGGGGAAACCTGTGGAAAAAGGGTTTTTGGTTTGAAAAGCCAATTGTTAAAATTAGGCATTGGGAATCAATTTTTTAAAAAAACCCGTTTTAACACGAAGTTTAAAATTTGCTGGACTTCTTTCAGAAAACGGGGTTTCCGCAAACAAACCCAAACAAAAGTTATTTGCTTGAAATTATAAAGTGGGTCCTTGCTCGGGGATTTGGAAATTTTTGGAAAAAAAGTTTGTTCCCAAAAGGTATTATTTTTTTTCCGATCAAGAATAATAGGCTACGAACTATGAAAACGAAAAAGCCCCTAAAATAAATTTTTTATGGTTTTTATGTTAAAAAATCATGGGGATATGTCTAAAGGATTAAAAGAATTTGCAAAATTTTCCTTTTTAAGGGAGAGGGAAATTCCGGGTTTAAATTTAAATTATGGGGGAAACCAAATTTCCAAAAAACTAAGAAAACGGGGGTCTAAATAGCCAAAGCTTATTTAAAGAAGAACAATCCTTCAATCGGTTTGCCTTCTTCCCCCCCCCCAAAATTTTAGTTGGTTTCAGGTGTGGGGCCCGTTGTTGAATTTAACGATTTAAAACCTGTCGGGGGTTTTGGTTTGAAAAGCCCAAATTGTTGAAATTAGGCTTGGGTATCAAAATTTAAAACCCCTTTGGTAACGACAAAGTTTAAAAATTGGGATCTTTTTTTCCAGAAAAGGGGGGTTTCTCCGCAAAAAAAAAACTAAAAATAAAGATTTTTGCTTCAAAATTTGAACAGGGGGGGTTTTTTTTGGGGTTTGAAAATTTTTGGAAAAAAGTTTTTCCAAAAGGTCTTTTTTTTATTTAGATCAAAAATAACAGGCACCAACCATAAAAACCCAAAAGTTTTTAAAAACAAAAATTTAGGGTTTGGTTAAAAACCTAGGTATGTATCAAGGTTTGCAAAGAACTTCTCAAATTCTTTTAAAAGGACGAGGTCCGTTAATTAAAAATTTTGGGGAAAAAGAAAAAAATTTTTTCCAAAAACAAAAGAGAACGGGCTCTCAAATCCCAAAGTTTTAAAAGAACGAACCCTTAAATGGATAGCCTTTTCCAAAAATACTTGTTGGTTAGGATGGGATCCCTTTGTTTTTTTTAAGATTTGGGAACCTGTGGAAGGATTGGTTATGAAAAGACAATTGCTTGAAATTGGGGATTGGGTTTTCAAATTTCCAAAATCCTTGGTAAGGGACAGTTTAAATTGCTGGATTTCTTTCCCAGAAAAACCGGGGTTTCCCCAAAAAATACATAACCCCTAACAAAGATTTTTGCTTCCCAAAAATTATGAACAGTCGAGGTCTCTCTGGGGGGATTTGTGAATTTTGGAAAAAGTTTTTTCCAAAAAGGTCATTTTTTATTTCACGATCAAGAATAACTAGGCTACGTAACCTAGAAACAAAAAGACCCTAAAATCAAGATTTAGTGGTTTGAGTTGAAATCATGGGATATGTCTTCTAAGATTGCAAAGAACTTTGAAATTTTCGCTTAAGGACAGGAAAATACCAGGTTAAATTAATTATTTTTTTTTTTTTTTTTTTTTTTTTTTTTTTTTTTTTTTTTGCTTAAAATTTTGGGTTTTGAGGAAAACAATTTCAAAATCCTTGGGAAAAACGACGGCTAAATTGCTGGGAACCTTTTAAGAACAACGGGGTTCTCCGAAAAAAAACATAACCCCTAAAAAAGTTATTTGCTTGCAAAATTATGAAAGCCAGGCCCTTCTTGGGGTTTGTGAAATTTTGGATTAACGTTTGTTCCCAAATAAGTCTTTATTTTTTTCAGATCAGAAAAACTGGCTACGTAACTATGAAACCAAAAACCCTAAAATAAAGATTTATTTGGTTTGAGCTTGAAAAACTCATGAGGATATGTTTTAAAGGATTGCAAGAACTTCTCAAAAATTCTTCGCTTAAAGGACGAGGGGATTACCAGGTTTAATTTAAATTTAAATTTGGATTAACCAAAAATTCCAAAAATAATGAAAATCGAGGTTTCTCAAATTGCCAAAGCTTATTTCAAGAAAAAACGAATCCTTCAATCGGAAGCCTTCGTTCCCAAAAATACGCTAGCTTGTTTTTTACGATGGGGATGGCCGTGGTTCGCAATTTAAGGATTCTAGGGAACCTGTGGGAAAAGGGGACTTGGTTATGAAAAGTGGGAATTGTTTGGGAAATTAGGGATTGCGGATATCTGAATTTCTAAAATCCAGGGAAACGACGATGCATAAATTGCGAGATCTTCTTTCCGGGAAAAACTGGGGGTTTCTCCGCAATAAAAAAAACCCCTAAATAAAGATTATTTGCGGGGCAAAATTATGAACAGTTTTTTCCCCCAAAAAAGGCTTTTTTTAAATTTTTCCCGTAAAAAAAGGTTTTAAACTTTAAAAAAAAACCCTAAAATCTTTTAAGGGTTTTTGAAACCCCCTTTTGGGAATGCCCAAAGGATTGAAAAAAAATTCTAAATTTTTGCTTGGACATAAACCATTAATTTTTCCGGGAGAAAATTTATCCCCAAAAACCCGGGCTCCAAATGAAAGCTTATTTCAAAAAAGAATCCTTAATTTTGGAACCCGCCTTTGGGTTGCTTTTTGGGGGAACCCCCTTTTGAAATTTAGTCTAGGGCCCAAGGGTTTTGGTATAAAAAATCCAAAAAGGCATTGGGGAATTTTTTAAAAAATTTCCAAAACGGGTAAGGAGTTTAAAATTGTGGTTTTTTTTTTTGGGGGCAAGGGGTTTTTAGCAAAACAAACCCCAATAAAGTATTTGTGCAATTTTAATAAAACATCAGGTTTCGGAATTTGGGAATTTTGGTAAGGAAAAAAGGGCTTTTTTTATTCTAACATAAAAAACGGGGGACGACCTTAAAAAAAAAGATCCAAAAAAAATTTTATGGTTTAGCTTGCCAAAAATTTTTTTGGTTAAAAGCTTTGGAATTTTTCCGTTAAAGGGACGGGGAAAAAGGGAAATTTTTATGAAAAACCAATTTAAATTTGGAAAGGGGTCTAAATCCCAAAAACTTTTTAAAAAAGAACGAATCTTCTCGGAACCTTTTCCCCTTTCCCAAAAAACTTCTTTTTTTTGGTTTGGGAGGGGGTTTCTTTTAAAAGGATTTGGAACTTTTGGAATAATTTTTTTAAAAAGCAATTTAAATTGGGTTTTAAAAATTTTAAATTTTCTAAAACCTTGGCGAGATCCTTAAATTTCGGATTTTTCTAAACCCCGGGGTTTTGCACAAAAAAAAAAATTTTAAAAAATTTTTTTGGTTCAAAAGGGGAACAGTATTTACTCGAGAAATTTTCACCTAATAAAACCGGGTCCAATACCAAAAAATTAAATAAAAAAGGGGTCTAAAATGAAAGCTTTTTTCAAAAAAGAACCTTAATGGTTTTTGTTAAAAGGTTGTTCTTTTTAGTTGGAGGGCCGGGTTTTTAAAACATTCGGGGAAAGTGGAAATTTTTTAAAAAAAACCAATTTTTTAAAGGGTTAGTATCTTTTCTAAAACCGGGGGTCGCAGCAAAACCCTTTTAAAAAGGGGTTTCAAGAAAACATAACCTAATAGTTTTTTTTGGCAAAATTAAAAAAACAGGGATTTCCTTTCAATTTGAACTTTTAAAAAAACTTTTTCCCCAAAAAGGTCTTATTTTTTTTTCCCAACAAAATACTTTACTTTTTTTAAAAAGGGAAAGCCTTCAAATTTAGGGGTTTAAAAACTCAAGGATTGTTAAGAAAAAAAATTCTGGAAATTTTCGTTCAAAAAAAATTTCCGTTAAAATTTTAGTCCAATTTTCTCAAAAAACCCGGGGTTCAAAAGCAAACTTATTTTAAGAAAAAATCCCTTCAATATACCTTCTTTCCGTCGAGTTTTGGTTTTGGAGGAGGGGCCGGGGGTTTCTTTTTTAGGTTTCGGGGGACCCTGTCGAAAATTTTGGGAAAAAAAATTCCTTAAATTTAGATTGAGGTAACAAAATTTTAAAAAAACCCATTTAAAAATGCAAATCTGGAATCTTAAGAACAACGGATTCCCAGTAAAAAAATCTTTAAAAAAATTTATTTTTAAAAATTTATGAAACCGGGTCCTTTACGGGGTTTTTTGGAACTTTTTTAACGTTGTTCCCAAAAAACTTATTTTTTTTATGTAAAAATCTGATGAAATTAGAAAAAAAAATCCAAAAAGATTTGTAGGGGGTTGGGAAATTCATGAGGATAGATCTAAGGATGAAAAATTTTTGCAATTTTTGCTTCAAGGAAGGAACCGGAAAATTTTCCCAGAACCCAAATATTTAAAAATTAAGAAATTTTAAAATTTTCCCAATTATTTGGGGGTTTCCTTTGGTTACCTTTGTTCCCAAAAAGTCCTATTATTTCATGTGGATCCTTTTCGAATTTGGGGAAACAGGGCCCCTTAAAGATTGGTTATGAAAATCGAATTGTTAAATTAGGGATTGCAAAGAATTTCTAAATCCGGTTATGACGACAAATTCGAGTTTTTTTCCGAAAACTTTCCCCCAAAAATAAAAAAACCCCTAAATAAAGATTTTTTTTGGAAAAAAAATTCAGGCCCTTCCGGGGTTTTGTAAATTTTGGAATAATTTTTGGTTCCCAAAAAAAGGATTTTTTAACTCAAAAAAACTTTTTTATGAAAAAAAAAAACCCCCTAAAAAATGTTTGGGTTTTGATCTTAAATCTGGTTTTCATCTAAATTGCAAAGAACTTCTGCGAAATTCTTCGCTTCAAGGACGATGGAATACAGGCTTAATTAATTACTGGGAGTAACCAATTTTCCCAAAACTAATGAGAACCGAGGCTCTCAAATAGCCAAAGCTTATTTCAAGAAGAACGAACCCTTCAATCGGATAGCCTTCTTTCCCCAAAAAGTACGTTAGCTTGGTTTTAGGATGTGGATGCCGTTTTTTTCGTAATTTAACGATTCTAGGACATGTCGGAAGGGATTTGGTTATGAAAAGACGAATTGCATGAAATTAGGGATTGAGGATATCTAAATTTCTAAAATCCATTGGTAACGACGATGCTTAAATTGCTGGATCTTCTTTCTAGAACAACCGGGGTTTCTGCAGCAATAAACATAACTCCTAAATAAATATTATTTGGTTGCAAAATTATGAACAGTCGAGGTCCTTACTCTGGACGATGGAATACGAGGCCTAATTAATTACTCGGAGTAACCAATATTCCAAAATTAATGAGAACCGAGGCTCTCAAATAGCCAAAGCTTATTTCAAGAAGAACGAATCCTTCAATCGGATAGCCTTCGTTCCCAAAAAGTACGTTAGCTTCGTTTTAGGATGTGGATGGCCGTGGTTCGTAATTTTACGATTCTAGGGAACCTGTCGGAAGGGATTTGGTTATGAAAAAACCAATTGCTTGAAATTAGGGATTGACGATATCTAAATTTCTAAAATCCGTTGGTAACGACGATGCATAAATTGCGGGATCATCTTTCCAAAACAACCGGGGTTTCACCAGCAATATACATAACTCCTAAGTAAAGATTATTTGCTTGCAAAATTATAAACAGTCGAGTTCCTTGCTCTGGAGGATTTGTGAACTTTTGGAAAAACGTTTGTTCCCAAATAAGGTCATTATTTTATTTCACGATCAAGAATAACTAGGCTACGTAACCTATGAAACGCAAAAGATCCTAAAATCAAGATTTAGTAGGTTTGATGCTTGAAACTCATGAGGATATGTCATCAAAGGATTGCAAAGAACTTCTGCGAAATTCTTCGCATCAAGGACAACGGATTACCAGGTTTAATTAATTACTTGGAGTAACCAATATTCCAAAACTAATGAAAACCGAGGCTCTCAAATAGCCAAAGCTTATTTCAAGAAGAACGAATCCTTCAATCGGATAGCCTTCGTTCCCAAAAAGTACGTTAGCTTGGTTTTAGGATGTGGATGGCCGTGGTTCGTAATTTAAGGATTTTAGGGACCCTGTCGAAAAGGGATTTGGTTTATGAAAGATGAATTTGCTTGAAATGCATTGAGAAAAGAAATTTCTAAAACCCTTTGGTAACGACTGCTTAAATTGCTGGAACCTCATGAAGAACA
>JAMXBC010000008.1:60112354-60153300 GCA_024138005.1 Lumnitzera racemosa
GCTTTTTTTTTTTTTTTTTTTTTTTTTTTTTTTTTTTTTTTTTTTTTTTTTCAAGCATCAAAGATTGCTTTAGTTTATCATAGTCATCTGGTATTCTTGGGAAAAAATAACCTATTACAATTCAATCCAACCAACAGGACGGTTAATTAAGAATAACTTTTTAGAGTTAGTATTGCTGAGAACCGTGTTCTTCAAGAAGATCCATTTAGCATCTGTCATGTTTAGAATTAATCCATCTATTTAGCAATTCGTTTTTAACCAATCTACGTCCCTACCTTAATAAACACGGCATCCACCAGACAGCTAGTCTTTGACAGATCTGAGATCTTCTCAAGAACTTGCAATAACTCGTCCATTTGAATTTTGTACTCAATATTAATGGTAATCTCGTCTGAGGAATTCATTTATCGTAGGAATCTCACATTCAGAAAAAAAATTCTGCTTAGTCTTTTCATAGGTGTAGTCTGTATCTATCGTGAAAAAAAGACTTACTAGAACAAATATCAAGTTCACAACCCAGCAAGAGTGTATATTAAGAAATATTTGTTAGAGTTTTATTGCGAGAACCCGTTGTCTGAAAGAAGATCAGCAATTTAAGCACTCTTATGATTAATTATATCCATCCTAATTAACAATTCTCTTTAAACCAATCTCACAGTCAATCTAATCAACAGCACCATCCAACCAAACACTTTGGACGAGTACGATGAGATTTCTTCAAAAGTTTGGCTTAGCCCGTTTATTGGATTGTACTCCAGTAATAATTAACTGCCTAGCGAGAATTGAGATTCTGCATCTATGACATTCTCATCTCAAGCATCAACCATATTCTTTTTAATTCGTATTTAGTCGATCTTATTCTGATCTGAATAAAAAGACTATTGACAAGTTTCAAAAGTCACAAAACCAGAGCAGCCAGGCTTTATTGAAAAATAATGTAGTTTTATGCTGAGAACCGTTTCTAAATCAGCATTTACATGTCGTTACAATGGATTGAAATTTAGACCCAATCCAATTCAAGAATTTTCTAACAATCTTCAGTCAACTTAATTACAACACGCATCAACAGTAGTATTATTATTTGATTGGTACTCAAGAATATAACGTATTCCCTGAGAGATTTGCAAATTTATTGTAGGAATCTTTCACTAACCAGATTCTTGCTTTTAGATTGATTCAGGTTACGATGTTATTCTGATCGGAATAAAATAATGACCTTAGAGTTATTCAAAGTCACAACCAGAAGAGTGTTCATATTGAAAAACTTTTTGATTAGTATTGTGGAGAACCCCTGTTCTGCAGAAGATCCAGCATAGCATGTCGTTACAGATTTTGAATTTACCAATCCCAATTAGCAATTCTTTTAACCAATCCTCCAGTCCCAGACCTTAATAAACCGCTCACATCAAACAAGCTAACTATTTGGAACAACTTCGTAGGATCGTTTCTCAAAAACTTGCATTGAAGCCTCGTCTTTTGATTGGTTACTCAGTATATAACTGTTCGCGCTGAAGGAAGATTGCATTCTTTCATTGTAATGAATACTCTCATTCAAACAACAGTAATTCTGTTGATCTTTTATTTCATAGTAGATTGTTATTCTTGAGTGAATAAAATAACTTTTAGACAACGTTATCAAATTCACAACCCACAAGCATGCTTTATTGAAAGAATAATCTTTAGGAGTAGTTTATGCTGAAAACCCCGTTGTTCTTGAAAGAAATCACAATTAAGCTCGCGTACAGATTAGATTAGATATCCATCCTAATTCAAGCATCGTTTTTCATACAATCCTCGACAGGTCTAAACTTATACAACCGCACAATCAACCAAGACTCTTTGGAACGAGCTCCGATAGATGTTCTTCTTCAAGAAGTTTGCATTTGACCCGTTCCATTTTTGGATTGTCAATAATAAACTGTCTTGAACGAGATTGAAAGTTTTGATCTATATATCCATCATTTCAGCTCAACATATTCTGTTTAGATTTTGTTTAGGTCGTATCGTTATTCTGACGTAATAAATGACTTATTGAACAAACGTATCAAAGTTCCAAACCCAGAGCCATGGTGTCATAATTGAAGAAAATATCTTTAGATATTTTATGAACCGTGTCTGAAGAACAATTAAGCTCGGTTACAGTTAAAATTTAAATCCATCCAATTCAAGCAATCTTTCTACAAATCCTTCGACAGTCTAATCTAATACAAAACCATCACCCAAAAAGCAATTTAGGATCTTCTGTATTTCATAGGTTACGTAGTCTGGTTATTCTTGATCGTGAAATAAAATAATGACCTTACTTAGGAACAAACGTTATTCCAAAAGTTCACAAAACCCCCAAGCAAGGACCATGGCTGTTCATAATTTTGAAAGAAAATAATCTTGTTTTAGGAGTTATGTTTATTGCTGGAGAAACCCCGGTTGTTCTTGAAAGAAGATCCAGCAATTTAAGCATCGTCGTTACCAATGGATTTTAGAAATTTAGATATCCTCAATCCCTAATTTCAAGCAATTCGTCTTTTCATAACCAAATCCATTCCGACAGGTTCCCTAGAATCCTTAAATTACAAAACACGGCCATCCACATCCAGAAACCAAGCTAACGTACTTTTTGGGAACGAAGGCTATCCGATTGAAGGATTCGTTCTTCTTCAAAGAAGCTTTGGCAATTTGAGAGCCTCGGTTCTCATTAGTTTTGGAATTTTGGTTACTCCAAGTAATTAATTAAACCTGGTAATCCGTCGTCCTTGAAGCGAGGAATTTTGCAGAAGTTCTTTGCATTCGTTAGATGACATATCCTCATCAGTTTCAAGCATCAAACCAAGTAATTCTTGCTTTTACGATCTTCTGTATTTCGTAGGTTGCGTAGTCTGGTTATTCTTGATCGTGAAATAAAATAATGACCTTATTTTGGAACAAACGTTATTCCAAAAGTTCACAAAACCCCCAGAGCAAGGACCATGGCTGTTCATAATTTTGAAAGAAAATAATCTTGTTTTAGGAGTTATGTTTATTGCTGGAGAAACCCCGGTTGTTCTTGAAAGAAGATCCAGCAATTTAAGCATCGTCGTTACCAATGGATTTTAGAAATTTAGATATCCTCAATCCCTAATTTCAAGCAATTCGTCTTTTCATAACCAAATCCTTTCCGACAGGTTCCCTAGAATCCTTAAATTACAAAACACGGCCATCCACATCCAGAAACCAAGCTAACGTACTTTTTGGGAACGAAGGCTATCCGATTGAAGGATTCGTTCTTCTTCAAAGAAGCTTTGGCAATTTGAGAGCCTCGGTTCTCATTAGTTTTGGAATTTTGGTTACTCCAAGTAATTAATTAAACCTGGTAATCCGTCGTCCTTGAAGCGAAGAATTTTGCAGATGTTCTTTGCATTCGTTAGATGACATATCCTCATCAGTTTCAAGCATCAAACCAAGTAATTCTTGCTTTTAGGATCTTCTGTATTTCATAGGTTACGTAGTCTGGTTATTCTTGATCGTGAAATAAAATAATGACCTTATTTAGGAACAAACGTTATTCCAAAAGTTCACAAAACCCCCAGAGCAAGGACCATGGCTGTTCATAATTTTGAAAGAAAATAATCTTTTTTTAGGAGTTATGTTTATTGCTGGAGAAACCCCGGTTGTTCTTGCAAGAAGATCCAGCAATTTAAGCATCGTCGTTACCAATGGATTTTAGAAATTTAGATATCCTCAATCCCTAATTTCAAGCAATTCGTCTTTTCATAACCAAATCCATTCCGACAGGTTCCCTAGAATCCTTAAATTACAAAACACGGCCATCCACATCCAGAAACCAAGCTAACGTACTTTTTGGGAACGAAGGCTATCCGATTGAAGGATTCGTTCTTCTTCAAAGAAGCTTTGGCAATTTGAGAGCCTCGGTTCTCATTAGTTTTGGAATTTTGGTTACTCCAAGTAATTAATTAAACCTGGTAATCCGTCGTCCTTGAAGCGAAGAATTTTGCAGAAGTTCTTTGCATTCGTTAGATGACATATCCTCATCAGTTTCAAGCATCAAACCAAGTAATTCTTGCTTTTAGGATCTTCTGTATTTCATAGGTTACGTAGTCTGGTTATTCTTGATCGTGAAATAAAATAATGACCTTACTTAGGAACAAACGTTATTCCAAAAGTTCACAAAACCCCCAGAGCAAGGACCATGGCTGTTCATAATTTTGAAAGAAAATAATCTTGTTTTAGGAGTTATGTTTATTGCTGGAGAAACCCCGGTTGTTCTTGAAAGAAGATCCAGCAATTTAAGCATCGTCGTTACAATGGATTTTAGAAATTTAGATATCCTCAATCCCTAATTTCAAGCAATTCGTCTTTTCATAACCAAATCCTTTCCGACAGGTTCCCCAGAATCTTTAAATTTTGAACCACGGCAATCCACATCCTAAACCCAGCTAACGTACTTTTTGGGAACAAAGGCTATCTGATTGAGGAATTCGTTCTTCTTGAAAAAACTTTGGCAATTTGAGAGCCTCGGTTCTCCTTAGTTTTGGAATTTTGCTTAATCCAAGTAATTAATTAAACCTACTAATCCGTCGTCCTTGAAGCGAGGATTTTTGCAAAAGTTCTTTGCAATCGTTAGATGACGAATCCTCACGAGTTTCAAGCATCAAACCAAGTAATTCTTGCTTTTGGGATCTTTTGTATTTCATAGTTACGTAGCCTGGTTATTCTTGATCGTGAATAAAATAATGACTTATTTGGGAACAAACGTTATTCCAAACAATAAGGACAGCTGGTGTAATTGTTTTAATGAAATATTTTTGGTTGTTATTGCTGAAACCCGGTGTGCAATAGAAGATCGAGACAATTGAAACTCGTCGTATCAATGGATTTAGAAAGTTATCTAATGCCTTTTGTTACAAGATATTTTTTTACAGTAACAAAGTACTTTCTGAAGTCCAGAAAAATTAAACATTGTAACTGGAAAGATGGAAACGTACTAAACCAGCAAGTACTTTTGGGATCGAGGTATGATTAGGAATGTTTTTTAAAGACTTTGCAAATTTGAGACCTCGTTCTCAGTTTGATAAAATTGGTTACTACAAAAAAATAAAAGTTTTCGAACTGAAAAAAGGATTTTTGCTATTTCTGTTGCTATTGTTGATGAATTTCACATTAAGGATCTCCAAGAATTTTGTTTTGTCTTGAAAAGGGAAAGTAGTCTGTTATTCTTAGCATTGAAATAAAATAACGCACATTTGAACAAACGTTATAAAAAAAAAAAAAAAAAAAAAAAAAAAAAAAAAAAAAAAAAAAAAAAAAAAAAAAAAAAAAAAAAAAAAAAAAAAAAAAAAAAAAAAAAAAAAAAAAAAAAAAAAAAAAAAAAAAAAAAAAAAAAAAAAAAAAAAAAAAAAAAAAAAAAAAAAAAAAAAAAAAAAAAAAAAAAAAAAAAAAAAAAAAAAAAAAAAAAAAAAAAAAAAAAAAAAAAAAAAAAAAAAAAAAAAAAAAAAAAAAAAAAAAAAAAAAAAAAAAAAAAAAAAAAAAAAAAAAAAAAAAAAAAAAAAAAAAAAAAAAAAAAAAAAAAAAAAAAAAAAAAAAAAAAAAAAAAAAAAAAAAAAAAAAAAAAAAAAAAAAAAAAAAAAAAAAAAAAAAAAAAAAAAAAATTTTTTCAAAGTTCTTTGCAATCGTTAGATGACGAATCCTCACGAGTTTCAAGCATCAAACCAAGTAATTCTTGCTTTTGGGATCTTTTGTATTTAATATGTTACGTAGCCTGGTTATTCTTGATCGTGGAATAAAATAATGAACTTATTTGGGAACAAACGTTATTCCAAAATAATGGACAGCTGTGTAATTGTTTTCATTGATGATATTTTGGTTTATTCTGCAACTCCTGAGCAACATTAGAAGCATCTGAGGACAGTATTGCAAACTCTGCGGGTGCATAAGTTGTATGCAAAGTTATCTAAATGCGACTTTTGGTTACAAGAGATATCTTTTCTTGGACATGTGATTACAGGAGAAGGTATTTCTGTAGATCCAGAAAAGATTAAAGCTATTGTAGACTGGAAAAGACTGGAAACGATAACTGAAATCCGAAGTTTTCTGGGATTGGCAGGGTATTATAGAAAGTTTGTTAAAGACTTTTCAAAAATCTCAAGACCTCTTACTCAGTTGACTCAAAAGAATGTGAAGTTTGACTGGACAGAAAAGCAAGAAAAGAGTTTTCAAGAACTGAAAAAGAGGTTAGTATCTGCTCCTATTCTTGTGTTGCCTAATAGTGATGAAGCTTTCACTATATACAGTGATGCTTCCAAGAATGGTTTGGGGTGTGTGCTGATGCAAAAAGGGAAAGTGATTGCTTATGCTTCTAGGCAATTAAGACCACATGAGCAGAATTACCCAGCGCACGATTTAGAACTTGCAAATGTGGTATTTGCATTGAAGATTTGGCGGCATTATTTGTATGGACAAAGATGTGAAATTTAGACTGATCATAAAAGCCTTAAGTATTTGTTTACACAAAAAGAGTTGACTATGAGACAAAGAAGATGGCTTGAATTGATCAAAGATTATGATTTGGGGATTAATTATTGTCTAGGTAGAGTAAATGCAGTAGTTGATGCTTTGAGCAGGAAGAATCATGCAGAAGTTGCATCTCTTCTTACTGATCAACAAGACTTGATTAAAGAGTTTGAAAAATTGAATTTGGAATTCACTTGGCATGAAGTGGATGTGGAATTATCGAATATAGTGGTTGAGCCAACCTTAATAGAGAGAATGCAAAGAATGCAACAAAATGATCGTGCTTTGAATCAGATCAGAGAAGAAATAGCAGTTGGAAAGTATACTAATTTTAGAGTGGATGAACATGGAGCATTAAGGATGAATGACAGATTATGTGTACCTGATGATTTGGAGCTTCGAAAGGAGATCTTAAATGAAGCTCATTCTTCTGGTTATTCTGTTCATCCGGGAGGAACAAAAATGTATCAAGATTTGAAAAAGAACTTTTGGTGGAATAGAATGAAACAAGATGTTGCAGATTATGTGATGAAATGTGAGACTTATCAAAGGATAAAAGCAGAACATCAAAGACCGGGTGGATTGTTGCAACCCTTACCTATTCCTGAATGGAAATGGGACCAAATATCTATGGATTTTGTGAGTAGTTTACCAAGAACAACAGCTGGGCATGATGCGATTTGGGTTGTTGATCGACTTACTAAATCAGCACATTTTCTATCAATCAACATAACCTTTCCTTTAGACAAGCTGGCTCGGATCTACATAAGGGAGATAGTAAGATTATATGGAGTACCGGCGGGAATTGTGTCAGATAGAGATCCTCGATTTGTATCCAAGTTTTGGACTAGTTTACAAAAGGTTATGGGAACAAAGTTGCAGTTTAGTACAGCATACCATCCACAGACTGATGGACAAATAGAGAGAACCATACAGACACTGGAAGATATGTTGAGAGCCTGTGTCATGGAATTTAAAGGGAATTGGGATTCTCATTTACCATTGATTGAATTTGCTTACAACAACAGTTATCACTCAACCATTCAGATGCCTCCTTATGAAGCTTTATATGGAAGAAGATGTAGATCACCTTTATTTTGGGATGATGTGGAAAAAGCAGTGTTGGGACCGGATTTAGTACAGGAAACAGTTGAGAAAATTTCTGTTATCAAACAGAAAATGAAGGAAGCACAAGATAGATAGAAAAGTTGGGCAGACTTGAAAAGAAGAGAATTAGAGTTTCAAACAGGAGATCATGTGTACCTCAAAGTGAAACCAATCAAGAGTATTCATTATATGAGGACACGAGGTAAATTAAGTCCAAGATATATTGGACCATTTGAAGTTCTGGAACGAGTTGGAAGGTTAGCTTATCGGTTAGCCTTACCACCTAATTTTTCTGGAATCCATAATGTCTTTCATGTATCGGTTCTAAGAAAACATATTTCTGATCCTGATCGAGTCATTGAATTAGAACCGGTAAGATTGAAAGAGAATTTGACTTATGAAGAACATCCAGTTGAGATTACAGATAGGAAGGTGCAGAAGTTGAGGAATAAGGACATTAGATATGTTAAAGTCATTTGGAGGAATCACGAACAAGAGTCTGTTACCTGGGAAGCGAAAGATGAGGTGAAGCCTCGATATCCACATCTATTTGATAAACCAGGTACGCATTTCAAGTTTTGAGGACAAAACTTATTTTAAGGGGGGAAGGATGTAAACCCTTGAAAGTTTCGATCTAGTTTTTGAAATAGACTCAACTATAGTAGACAATTTAGGAGTCGACAAGGCTAATTAAAGTGAAAACCTTAAAAGACTTAATCAATCGCGTAAAAAATTTTTCTACCCTATATGTTTCTAAAAGCTAAAGATTCAATTCGAAAGTGATAAAAACCTTAAAAATGATTCCATTAAGGACATATGTACACCAATCCAACATGATATACCCTAAAACCCTAATTGAAAATGTAATGCTTATATTTTGCAAAATCGTTAGTAAATGGTTAGAGATAACCCTCATTCTTGCTTATATGATTCAAATTCTTAAGAAATCCATTAGGAACTAAGATAATGGGTCATAGATTATATTTATCCCATAAATATATGATTAAGATGGTCTTACTTAGGATTAGGGTTATAGTTGAAGATTAAGTTACATATAGAGAACTTTAAGACTCAAATTAGCACTTTTTACACTTGTTATCCAAAGTTATTTATCAAATGAGATATATGGACTCTAAAGACCTAAAGTAAGATCTCATCAACGACATTTACACATCAATGCATCATATACCTCAATTCTTCTCATTTCCTTCATTTCTTCCCTAATTTCCCTTAATTACTACATTATGTGCACAGAATTACACATACTTAAGGAATGTTGACTAAGATAATACATGTTGACCAAAGTCCAAATGTTGACCAAGTCAACACATGTTGACTAAAGTCAACATTTTGAAAAGTCAACAAAAGTTAAGAGATAAGAAAAATATCTCTTATGTAATTATGTCTTCCTTTTCTTTTCTTTTTGATTTTTCTTTCTTCCTTTGTTTCCATTGTTGCCGTCCACAAATTGTCCTCTTAACCCCACCACATATTGTTGTCCATTAAGAGAAACAAACAAAAGAAACAAAACAAAACTCCTCTTTCATTGCCGTGAACTCCCTTCCCTTCTTTCCCTTTCATTTCTCCCCTTTTGTCTCCTCCATTTCAACATCATAAAAGGTATGTTTTTAACTGCTTTATCTTACTTTTTATTAGTCATTAGTTAGTTAATTAGGTAGATTAGAGAAGTAGTTATATGGTTAGTTTTGTCTTGAAGAAGAGGAAACAAAGTTTCCTTCTTTATGTGTAGAAACTTGAAGTTTGAAAGAGAAGAAAGAAAGACATGAGGATATGCTTCTATGTATGCCTACATAAGGAAATACCAAGAGAGTATAAGTAGAAGAACCTTTGTACATGAGTAGGTAACATGTACATAACCTAATTTAAGATCAAATCTTACTAAATATACCTATTCTACACTAAATATGTACATAAGAACACAAAAACATGAAATTAGGGAGCTTTTCTTAAGGAGAAATTTAGGCATACGAAATTTTAGTATAAAATACGTATTCCACCGTATAGGTATACGGGTATGTATACATGTATAAATACGGTATAAACCTAAGTCTAGGTATGAGTATAAATATGTATAAAGTATATGTACATAAGTATAAGAAAAAGAGATAATATGTACATAATACATATGTATATAACATAAGCATGATGGAAGGCTTATGTAAGCATATGATGAGGTAAAGGATGACATAAGCACATGATGACATAAGCGATGACATATGTAAGTGATGACATAAGCAAGTGATGATGTAAGCGATGACATAAGCATAAGATTAAAAAAATAGAAAACTAAGGAAAGTGTAAGTAATTAGGTAACTAACTTAGGAAAAACCTAATACACTTTCTAAATTAGATTATACCTAATTCACTATATGAATTAGTAATAGCAAAGTAACATTATTTCATTAAAAGAATTTAAGGAATAAAAGATATAAACATAAGTAATAAAAGTACTTAGATGTTCATAACTAAAACTTTCTATAAATTTAGCTCATAACATAAAATAGAGGTCTTAATATCCAAAACAGATACTACCATGTGAAAATATGTTCAGAAACGATGAAAAACGATTATAAATTCATAAATACCAAAAATAAAACGAAAAAGCTACATACGATTGAAATTAAAGTCTTATCGAGTAAAAGTTGATAGTGATTTAAGTAGAAATAGGTACTTAGTTGTTTAGAATTAATAGTTAATTCAAACACTAATTAGTATTGTTATCACATAATGATCAGGTGACTCTAAGGTGAGCGAGAACCTCTCGACCGATTACTACGATTAGAGCGAACCGCTATGGCCGAGTGAGTATTTACCTTGTGATTCCATGCTTGATTGTGATTGTAGATAGTGGACTTAAATATTATTGTTAATTAACTGCTGTGTGGGGTTCGGGAAATGCTTGTATATGTAATTGATTGTTGAATTGTGAATTTACCTTAAATGCAGAGAATGCCTTGTTTGTTGCATGGTAGTATAGAAAATGATTGTGTGTATTAGTGGATGGTCACAACATAATTTGAACTAACTTATACTCGGCTATAAAAAGAAACTGGGACATGCATTAACATGCATAGCATGGATACTATTCCGGCCATCACATCACACGGAGGTAAAGAGAGGCCATTCGGGGGTTGATATTATTGAATTATTTAGTTATGTACGGTGCACTCGTACAAAATGACCTTACCCTGGCCCACGGGAATACTAGGCGTTGGAGGCGCCAACCGCCTGGCTAAGGGTCGAATCTAGAGGCCTCCATTTAGGGGTGAGTGTGGACTGCGGGGGCCCACTCACAATTATACTAGAACTTGTGTTTTCTGAAAATAAAAGAGTTATTTGATATAAGTACGGAACATGGAGTTCCGTAGTAAAGTAAGTTCTAGTGTAATACCTGGATCTAATTGGTGCCGTGTAAACTCCAACCCTGACTTCGGAGGGCGTTACATCCGAGTTGCGTATATGAACTAGTTAAGTATGCGTATTATTTGGCATTCTATTTGAGCATTCATTCATATGCGTGACTATAATGTATTTATAACTTGTTTGTTGTGTGGCTGAGGGTTTTGCTCACTAAGCTTAGGCTTACACCCCTTTAGACTTTTGTTGCAGGATAGCTTATTCGTAGAGACAGGACGAGGGATGCCACAGGATAGCCTGGGAACTTGGGCAAGAGCGAGGTGTTCTGTGGGATGAAAGGAAAACAGTTTATGTAGACTATTCCACATGTACTTATGTTTAACTTGTGTTTACCTTATTATTATGAACTTAGACATACTTAAATACTATGTAATGTAAGCTTTTGAGCTAACTTTTATATAAATATGTTGTGTGATGATATCATGTGAATCTGGATGTACTTTGGAACTAGTAGTTGTAGAGCCTTGTATATTGTGTGAAGAGTTTTTGATTGGAAGGGTAACCAATCAGGGGTTCTTCATGCAGTATACAGCGTCTGCCACGACTAAGCCGTCCTCAGTTCGTGACAACTACCCTACTAAGCAAAACTTGACTATTACCCTAGCTAAGAAAAGAGTTTTAATCCAAATAGGGGGAGTCCAAACTAGGACTATCCACCCTTCAAGGCCCCTCAGGCACAAACTTATGAGTCCTCCGCAACCAAAATTAACTAAGGCCTTACAGGCACAATAAAACAAGTCCTCTCGCTATCAAGTAGAGAACCCATGCTGGCTTTGCCTTAACGTTAAAAATATTATTTATGGCTCCACAGGCCCTTACAAAGATCATGCAAAAATTTGTTTAAGGATAGAAAAGCTTTTGCCAAAAATACTTTTCTTAAGATTTTTGCAAGGCTAGCACTCTCCATTCATACCTTTAGCAAGTCATTAACATGCGACGAGTAGAATCGGTTATTTGGGCAAATATTTATATTTATCAATTTAAAAAGGTGATCACATAAATGATAGCATACAAAAAGAACAGTCATTCAAACATACAAGCAATAGCAAACGGAAAAACATCATACAAGTAACACGCACAAGCAAGTAGCAGGTTATCAGAACTCCCTCACTTAGATTATTTGCTCATTCTCCAAGCCTTTAGGGTTTCTAAGACTCGATATCGAACGCCTAAATCAAAATGGTAAAACTTATAAGTGTTCTGAGAATTCGTGTTCTGAGAATTCAGACTCCTTAGTCAACTAAAAGTCTATTGTAGTTTATCTAGTTTCCTCTAATATAACCCAAGTATAGTATGTATAGAGTTATCATACTCCATGAGATTAATAGTAACTATTTTCTTATATTATTAAGGTATGAGACTTCCTTTATGTATTTTGTAACTTTTCCATTCTGATTCCGATATTTGCGAATTTATAGTCGTTTTTCATTGTTTTCGAACGTACGTTCATACTGTGATGTCCATTTTGGACGTTAAGACCCGTGTTTTACGATATAGGCTAAATTTATTGACATTTTATCTTATTAAAGTTTAATTATTCCTATTGGCTAGTTTTATGTTCCATTTTAGTCGTTAATGATTTAATTAGCCATTTATTCTTATACTTAGAGACTTTTACATTGGTATTACTAATCTATGTCCTTGATTAAGTTTGATTCAATTTAGGAAGGGTATTAGGGTTTAAAGTTTTGGATCCTAAGTACATGTACATACTTATATTCTTCTTTTATAAGCTTATGCTTATATCATTGCTTATGTCATCATTTGCTTATGTCATGGCTTGTGTAATCTTTTGATGATGTCATGGCTTATGTAATTCTTTGATGACATCATTGCTTACATCATACTTTGCTTACCTAAGCCTTTTCTCATGATTATGTGTTTTATGTACACTTATACATAATGTACATATATTTATACTTTTCTCTACTTATATGTATACTAGCATACTTATATATGGACTTATACTTATACCGTGTTGATACTTGTACATATACCCATATATACATACGGTGGCATATGTATTTTCATACGTATTTTCGTATGCCTTATTTACCCTCTTCAGAAATATTCACAATTTCCTTCTTTTTGTATTTTAAGGGTATATTTAACATGGTAGATGTATGTATAGTTAGTAGATGCCCTAATTGAGGTTATGTACATAATGACAACTTACGTACAAAGGTATTTATATATGTATATCTCTAGCATACCCTTATGTACACCTACTCAAAGACATGTACACATGCATCTTCTTCCACTGCCTAAAGGATTCTACACTTGCATATGTAAAGGTTGAAACTTTAAGCCTAAATTAATATATATCTAAACATAACACATAACCTAACCTTTTCTCCTTCTAACTAGTAAAGAGGATGAAGTAAGACATAAGAACATAATAGCATACCTTAGGTTGTCCTTGACTATGGATGAAATGGTTGAAAAGTTAAAAAGGAAAGACAGTGAAAGAGGAAGGGGAAGATACGATTGGGAAGGAGAAGAAGAAAGGGATTTTGTTTTGTGTTATTTTATTTTTGAAAACGAAAAGAAGTGGGGTTTAGGAGGAGGAAGCAGTGGACGACATAAAAAGAAAAAGAAGGGAAAAACCAAAAGAAAAGAAATCATGACAAGGAAGATATTTTTTTCCAAATGAAAGAAACACTTTTGTTGACTTTTCTAAATGTTGACTTTAGTCAACATGTGTTGGCTTGGTCAACTTTCCAAAAATAAAAACCCTTTTTGTGTACATAATGAACTAATTAGGAAAAATTTGGAGAAAGATTAAGGAAATGAAAGGAAATAAGAAATTTAGTGAATTGATTAGTAAAAATAGATAATGAGATCTTCTATTAGGTATTTATATCCTATATACACCATTTGGTAAGCTACTTAGTATAATCAAGATGAAAATTATCATTTACGGTATTAAGGTTTACTACATTTAACCTAAGCCTCAACTAAACCTTTAACTCTATGTAATGCTAACCTAGTTATATATGTCACGAACTGAAGATGGCCTAGTCGTGGCAGACGCCGTATAATGTATGAAGAACTCCTGATTGGTTATCCTTCCAATCAAAAACTTTTCACACAATATACAAGGCTCTACAACTACTAGTTTCCAAAGTACATCCAGATTCACATGATATTATCACATAACATATTTATATAAAAGTTAAGTTTTAAACCTTACAATACACAGTGTTTAAGTATGTCTAAGTTTATAATAATAAGATAAACATAAGTATATGAGTAAGAGTCTACATAAACTATTCCCTCTCATTACACAAGATACCTCCCTCTTGCCCAAGTCCCCAGGCTAACCTGTGGCATCCCTCGTCCTGTCTCTACGAACAGGCTATCCTACAACAAAAGTCTAAAGGGGTGTAAGCCTAAGCTTAGTGAGCAAAACCCTCAGCTACACAACAAGCAAGTTATAAGTACATTATAGTCATGCATATGAATGAATGATCAAACAGAATGCCAAACAATACGCATACTTAACTAGTTCATATACAACTCGGATTTAGCGCCCTCCGAAGTCAGGGTTGGAGTTTACACGGCACCAATCAGATCCGGGTATTATACTAGAACTTACTTTACCACGGAACTCCATGTTCCGTACTTATATCAAATAATTCTTTTATTTTCAGAAAAACCCAAGTTTTAGTATAATTGTGAGTGGGCCCCCGTAGTCCACACTCACCCCTAAACGGAGGCCTCTAGACTCGACCTTTAGCTAGGCGGTTGGCGCCTCCAACACCTAGTGTTCCTGCGGGCCAGGGTAAGGTCATTTTGTACGAGTTCACCGTACAGAACCAAATAAATCAATAATATCAACCCCGAATGGCCTCTCTTTACCTCAGTGTGATGTGACGGCTGGAATAGTATCCTGCTTGCATGTTAATGCATGTTCCAGTTTCTTTTTATAGGCTGAGTATAATTTAGTTCAAATTATGCTATGACCATCCACTAAGACACACAATCATTTTCTATACTACCATGCAACAAACAAGGCATTCTCTGCATTTAAGGTAAATTCACAACTCAACATACAATTACATACACAAGCATTTCCTGAACCCTACGCAGTAGTTAATTAACAATAATATTTAAGTCCACTATCTACAATCACAATCAAGTCATGGAATCATAGGGTAAATACTCACTCGGCCATAGCGGTTCGCCCTAATCGTAGTAATCAATCAGGAGGTCCTCGCTCACCTCAGGGTCACCTTTAATGATGTTGAAGTTATGGAGACAAAAGTGAAGTAATGAAAGGGAAAGAAGAAGAAGGAGGTCACGGCATGAAAAAGGGGGTTTTGGTTTGTTTCTTTTGTTTGTTTTTCTTAATGGAAGACATGTGGTGGGGTTTAGAAGGACAAATGTGGACGGCAACAATTGTAAAGAAGAAAGAAAGAAAAATCAAAAGGAAAAGAAAAGAAAGCCATCATTAAGGAAGAGATATTTTCCTTATCTCTTAGCTTTTGTTGACTTTTCAAGATGTTGACTTGGTCAACTCTTGGACTTTGGTCAACATGTATTATCTTAGTCAACATTCCTTAAGTATGTGCAATTATGTGCACATAATGTAGTAATTAAGGGAAATTAGGGTTGAAATGAAGGAAATGAGAAAAAAAAATGAGGTATATAATGAATGGATGTGTAAATATAGTTAATGAGATCTTACTTTAGGTCTTCATAGTCCATATATCTCATTTGATAAATTACTTTGGATAACAAGTGCAAAAAGTACTAATTTGAGTATTAAAGTTCACTTTATGTAACCTAATCTTTAACTATAACCCTAACCCTAAGTAAGACTATCTTAATCATATATTTAAGGAATAAATATAATCTATGACTCATTATCTTAGTTCCTAATGGATTACTTGAGAATTCGAATCATATAAGCAAGAATGAGGGTTATCTCTAACCTGTTACTAACGATTTAGCAAAATATAAGCATTATATTTTCAATTAGGGTTTTAGGGTATATCATGTTTGATTGGTGTACATATGTCCTTAATGTAATCATTTTTAAGGTTTTTATCACTTCGAATGAAATCTTTAGCTTTTAGAAACATTTAGGGTAGAAAAATTCTTTACGTGATTGATTAATTCTTTTAGGGTTTTCACTTTAATTAGTCTTGTCGACTCCTAAATTGTCTAATATAGTTGAGTCTATCTCAATAACTAGATCTAAACTTTTAGGGGTTTACAATATACTTAGAAAATAAATGTGATCTAGAATGCAATATCTTAGTTCTTAAGGCATCACTTAAGTATTCTAAATGTTTATGCATGATTAATGGTTATCTTTAGTCGTTTACTAATGAAATGGCAAAATATGAAGGATATATTATCACTTAGGGTTTTAGGGTAAATTATGGTGAATTAGTGCTTTTATATCCTTAACGCTATAGTTTTAGGGTTTTTATTACTTTAGGGCACAATCTCTAATGTTTTTACACATTTAGGGTTTCATGTATTCTTACGCGATTAAATCTTCGATTGTTATCTTAGGGTTTTGATGAGGTTCGAGGTTTTAGGGTCTTCGTATGCGGTTAGGAGTTCAATTGATGATTTAAGGTTTTTCGTATCCACTTTAGGTTTTGGATTAAGATTTTAATTGGTTTTAAATCTCATTGGCTCTTTTGAGTTTAGGAAATTATCTACAGTTTGGGCGTTTATTTCTATACTTAGAAAGCTAAATTACGTGAGGTTTACACATATTCCTTGGAATCCTTGAATTATGAACCTCGGCTATTCGCATCCTAAAACCAAGCAAACCTTGTTTTTGGGAGTTGAGGCTATCTGATAGGGGGATTCGTTCTTCTTGAAAGAAGCTTTGGCAATTTAAGGAGCCTTGGTTCCCCTTAGATTAGGAATTTCGGTTATTCCAAGTAATTAAATTTAGTGATCCGTTTTCCTTAGAGCGAGGATTTTTGCAGAACTATGTAGGAATCTTTAGATGATGGATCCTCACAAGCCTTAAATGTGAAACCAAGTAATCATTGTTTTGGGGAGACTTTTTAATCCAGAGATTACGTAGTCGAGTTATTCTTGATGAAATCCAATAATCAACTCATTTGCGAGCAAACTCCAAAGTTCTCAAATCCTTCAAAGCGAGGAAACTCGGTTCTCAATTTTAATCAGTAAGGTAAACCCCACAATTTGAATGCAAGTATGAAACCCCAATGTAAGCTTTCTTGAACTATAAGAAAGATTAAACGTCCAATGTAAAATCATTCCGAACTCAAAGAGACCAGAAACCTTAAACACAATTAAAATCTCAACCCTAAAACCTCGAACTTCATCAAAACCTAAGATGACAATCGAAGATTTAATCGCGTGAGAATATATGAAACCCTAAATGTGTAAAAACATTAAAGATATAAAAATCCTAAAACTAAAACTTTAAGGATATAAAAGCACTAATTCATCATGATATACCCTAAAACCCTAATTGATAATATAATGCCATATTTTCCAAATCATTAGTAAAAGGTTAGAGATGACCCTCATTCATGCTTATATGATTTGAATTCTCAAGTTATCCATTAGGAACTAAGATAATGAGTCATAGATTATAATTATCTTTTAAGTATATGATTAAGATAGTCTTACTTAGAGTTAGGGTTATAGTTGAAGATTAGGTTACATGTAGTGAACTTTAATGTTCAAATTAGTACTTTTTGCACTTGTTATCCAAAGTAGTTTATCAAATGAGATATATGGACTATAAAGAGCTAAAGTAAGACCTCATCAACCATATTTACTAATCAATTCATCATATACCTCATTTCTTCTCATTTCCTTCATTTCCCCCCTAATTTCCCTTAATTACTATATTATGTGCACAAAATTACACATACTTAAGGAATGTTGACTAAGATAATGCATGTTGACCAAAGTCCAAAGGTTGACCAAGTCAACACATGTTGACCAGTCAACATTTTGAAAAGTCAACAAAAGACTAAGAGATAAAGAAAATATCTTAACTTCATGATGGCTTTTCTTTTCTTTTTCTTTTGATTTTTCTTTTTCCCTTTCCCCTCAATTGTTACCGTCCACTTATTCCTCATTTTGGTCCCACCATTTATTGTCTTCCATAATCAAAAACAAAGAAAAAGAAACAAAACAAAAACACTCCCCATTGCCATGAGCTTCTTCTTCCCATTTCACTCTCATCACTCCTCCTTTTGTCTTCTTAATTCCAACACAATTAAAGGTATAGTCTTTAAGTTGTTTTATGTTGCTTTATATTATTCATTAGTTAGTTAATTAGGTAGATTAGATAAGTAGTTATTTGTTTAGTGTTGTCTTGAAGAAAAGAGCACAAAGTTCTCCTCTTTAAGTGTAGAAATCTAGGAATCATGAAGAAGAAGAAGGATATGCATGTGCATATGTCCTTAAGTATATGTATAAAAGGATATGCTAGAAGAATACATGTATAAATACCTTTGTACATAAGTATACAATATGTACATAACCTAAAATAAGGTATATACTAACTATACATACATATATCATGTCAAATATACTCTTAAAATACAAAAAGAATGAAATTGTGAAGCTTTCTTAAGGGGCTAGATAAGGCATACGAAAATACGTATAAAAATACGTATGTCACCGTATGCGTATATGGGTATATGTATTAGTATATATATTAGTACATAAGTACACATATTAGTATATTATGAGTATAGGTAAGTATATAACATATGTATATGTATAAGTACTTAATGACATATATATTTACATGTAATAAATGGATTACACAAGCCCTGACATCATCTAAACAATACATAAGCCATGACATCATCAAAAGACTACATAAGCAATGACATAAGCAAATGATGATGTAAGCGATGACATAAGCATAGATTATAAACTAAGAAAAGAAGAAAAGTGTATCATAATTAGGAACCTAAATTAGTAAACCCTAATACACTTTCTAAAATGGATTACACTTAATTAAGTACATGAATTAGTAATAGCAAAGTAAAATCCTCTAAGTATAAAGATTTAAGGGTAAACTAACTCATTAAGTCTCATTAAGTATAAACAAAACAAAAGATATAAATATAAGTAATAAGGGTAATTAAGTTTTCATGGTTAAAATTTCTCTAAATTTAGTTCATATCGTAAAACACAGGTCATAACATCCAAAACGGATATCACCGTGTGAACGTGCGTTCGAAAACGATGAAAAACGACTATAAATTCGTAAATATTGAAAATAGAATGAAAAAGTTACGTACGATTAGCATTTAGGTTTAATCGAATAAGGGCTAATAGTAATCTAAGTAGAATTAGGTAAATAGATATCTAGAACCATTAGTTGAGTCAACTACTTATTATCCTTATTATCTCGTAATGATCAGGTGATTTCAATGAGGGCGAGGATCTCTCGATCGGTTATTACGACTAGAGCGAGTCATCATAGTCAAGTGAGTACTCCCGATGACTCCATATTTGTTTGTGCTTGTAGTTAGTGCACTTAAATTGAATATCAATAACTTGATGCATTGGGTTTTGGGATATGCGTGTGCTTGATATTGCTTGATTATTGTAAGGAATATTATTAAATACGATAATTAATGATTTGATGGTATGATTAATTTTTATATGATTTGGATGGTTTGCTGATATTGATTGATCACCTCATAATTTGACCTAATTATATTTGGCTTTTCTTAAATTAAAAGGGTCATGCATTATCCATGCATCGCATTACTTGTTCCGACCGTCACTTCACGCGGTTGGTAATGAAGGGCCTTGGAGGGATGGATTCCCACATGATTTGATTAGTACCGTGCAGGAGCATGGGTACAACAAGACCCTACCCTTGGCTCGCAGGTTCTATTGGCGCCGAAGACGCTAATCGTGGGTGGCTGGGGGTCATGTCTAGAGACCATCGCTGTAGGGTGTGAGTGTGGACTGCAGGGGCCACCTCACTGCTAAGCTTGGGACTTTGTGAACTACTGGATTTTTAGAAATGGAAATGTAGTTTTTGTGAAATACGGAATTCAAAGTTATGGGTAAAAACACAGGTGCTAGAGCCCGGTCGTGATTGGTGCCGATGAATCTCCAACCCTTATCTCGGAGGGTGTTAAATCTGATATTATATGCAGTACCGGTCAACTGCATATATTGTTTGGCATTCTGCGTGTGCATGCATTCATATGGTTGTAATAATTTGTTTGATAACTTGTTTGCCAGTATAGTATGAGAGATAGCTCACTAAGCTCTTGTAGCTTATTCCCCAATAGTCTTTCTTTTGCAGGTTTGCCTGCGATGGGATTGGGATGAGTCTCAAGTGCTGATTGCGAGATGAAGATATGTCCATTAGTGTTAGGATTAGTTGAGATCTTTATAGGTGATGCATAACACTCTTTGTAGAAAATATTCACATGTCAGAATTCAATATAATTTAATTCTACCTGCAGTTTTATAATGTTGGCATATCCTGTCCTATTATTTGGTAGGGGATACCGATTCTCTGCAGTTCTGAGGAATTGTGGGCTATCGGACATCCATAGGTATTTATAATTCTATATTATGTCATGTTACAATAAATTAATTACTTGAAAATCATTAACCTTAGTGATTTATAATTTAGAGTCTTGCAATCTCTGACTTGTAAGACGGTTTTCATATCATGGGTGCACACATGTTATGGAAATTTTAGGTAATCCTACTAGGCTCCCTTTAGGTCCTAACACAAGTAGTCTCTCCTTTGGGTGCTAGGTTTTTTAAAATGAGAAACCTCAGTTACTTTCAAATGAAGATCTGGTAATTTAAGCACCATCGTTATCTATGGAGTTTGGAAATTCAATTGTCCTCAATCCAAATTTGAAGCAATTCATATTTTTAAGACATAATCTTTTTCTACACATTCCCTGTAATCCTTGAATTACGAACCTCGACTATTCGCATCCAAAAACCAAGGAAACCTTGTTTTTGGGAAATGAGGCTATGCGATAGGAGGATTCGTTTTTCTTGAAAGAAGCTTTAGAAATTTAGGAGCCCCCGTTCTCCTTAGATTAGGAATTTCGGTTATTCCAAGTAATTAAATCTGGTGATCTGTTGTCCCCGGAGCGAGGATTTTTGCATAACTACATAGTAATCTTTAGATGACGTATCCTCACAAGCCTTAAATGTAAAACCAAGTAATCCTTGTTTTGGGGAGACTTTGTATTCCAGAGATTACGTAGACAAGTTATTCTTGATCGTGAAATCCAATAATCAACTATTTTTGCAAAAAAACTTTATTCCAAAGGTTCTCAAATCCCCTAGAGTAAGGTACTCGGTTGTTCTCAATTTTGAAGGCAAGTAGTCCCTCTTTTAGGTGCTATGTTTATTGAACAAGAAAACTTGGTTATTCTCGAAAGATGATGTGGCAATTTAAGCGTCATCTTTATCTATAGATTTTGGAAATTTAGCTCTCCACAATCCTAAATTTGAAGTAATTCAACTTTTTATGAGGTAATCTTTTTCCACACATTCACTTGATTCCATAATTTACAAACCTCGGCTATTCGCATCCTAAAACCGTGCTATCCTACTTTTCGGGAACCGAGGCTATCCGATAGGGGGATTTGTTCTTCTTGAAAGAAGCTTTGGCAATTTAGGAACCTCGGTTCTCCTTAGATTAGGAATTTCAGTTATTCCAAGAAATTAAATCTGGTGATCCGTTGTCCTCGAAGCGAGGATTTTTGCAGAACTACGAGCAATCTTTAGATGACGGATCCTTACGAGCCTTAAACGTGAAACCAAGTAATCCTTGTTTTTAGGAGTTTTTGTAATCCATAAGATACGTAGTCTGGTTATTCTTGATTGTGAAATCCAATAATCAACCTTATTTGCAAACAAACGTTCTTCCAAAGGTTCTTAAAACCCTCGGAGTAAGGAACTCGGCTATTCTCAATTTTGAATGCAAGTAGTACCTCCTTTAGGTGCTAGGCTTATTAAAACAAGAAACCTCGGTTATTCTCGAAAGAAGATCTGGCAATTTAAGCACTGTCGTTATATGCGGATTTTGGAAATTCAGTTATCCTCAATCCTAAATTTGATGCAATACATCATTTTAAGACCTAATATTTTTTTACATGTTCCCTGGAATCCTTGAATTACAAACCTTTGCTATTCGCATCCTAAAACCAAGCAAACCTTGTTTTTGGGAACTCAGGCTATCCAATAGGGCTATTCGTTCTTCTTGAAAGAAGTTTCAGTAATTTAGGAGCGTCGATTCTCCTTAGATTAGGAATTTCAGTTATTCCAAGTAATTAAATCTGGTGATCTGTTGTCCTTGGAGCGATGATTTTTGCAGAACTACATAGCAATCTTTAGATGACGGATCCTCACGAGCCTTAAACGTGAAACCAAGTAATCCCTCTTTTGGGGAGACTTTGTAATCCAGAGATTACGTAATCTGGTTATTCTTGATCATGAAATCCAATAATCAACCTTATTTGCGAACAAACGTTATTCCAATGGTTCTTAAAACCCTCGGAGTGAGGAACTCGGCTGTTCTCAATTTTGAAGGCAAGTATTCAACCAATTCATCTTTTTATGACCAAATCTTTCTCCACATGTTCCCTAGAATCCTTAAATTACAAACCTCGGCTATCCGCATCCTAAGCAATATAACCTACTTTTTAGGAACTGAGGCTATCCGATATGAGGATTCGTTCTTCTTGAAAGAAGCTTTGGCAATTAAGGAGCATCGGTTCTCCTTAGTTTAGGAATTTTAATTATTCCATATAATTAAATCTAGGAATCTATTGTCCTCGAAGTGAGTATTTTTGTAGAACTTCTTAGCAATCTTTAGATGACAAATCCTCACAAGCCTTAAACGTGAAACTGAGTAATCCTTATTTTTATGAGTTTTTTGTAATCCATAGGTTACGTAGTCTGGTTATTCTTCATCATGAAATCAAATAATCAATCTTATTTGAGAACAAACATTATTCCGAAGGTTCATAAAACCCCTAGTGTAAGGACCTCAGCTGTTCTCAATTTTAAAGGCACGTACTCCCTCTTTTAGGTGCTAGGTTTATTGAAAGAGAAATCTCGGTTATTTTCGAAAGAAGATCTGGCAATTTAAGCACTGTTGTTATCTACGCATTTTGGAAATTTACTTATCCTTAGTCTTAAATTCCAGCAATTCATCTTTTTATGACCTAATCTTTTTCTATATGTTCCTAGAATTCTTAAATTACGAACCTCGGCTATCCACATCCTAAGAGGAAGTTAACCTACTTTTTGGGAACTGAGGCTCTCCGAAAGGGGGATTCGTTCTTCTTGAAAGAAGCTTTGGCAATTTAGGAACCTCGATTCTCCTTAGATTAGAAATTTTGGTTACTTTAAGTAATTAAATCTAGTAATTCGTTGTCCTCAGAGCAAGGATTTTCGTAGAACTTCTTAGCAATCTTTAAATCACCGATCTTTATGAGCCTTATACATGAAACCAAGTAATCCTGGTTTTTAGGAGTTTTTGTAATCCATAGTTATATAGTTTTGCTATTCTTGATCGTGAAATCAAATGATCAATCTTATTTGGGAACAAACGTTATTCCAAAGGTTCTCAAAACCCCTAGAGTAAGGATTTCAGCTGTTCTCAATTTTGAAGGCAAGTAGTCCCTGTTTTAGGGGTAATGTTTATTGAAAAAGAAACCTTGGTTATTCTCGGAAGAAGATATGGCAATTTAAGCACCATCGTTACCTATAGATTTTGAAAATTTAGTTATCCTCAGTCCTAAATTTGAAGTAATTTGTCATTTTATGACCTAATCTTTTTCTATACTTTCCCTGGAATCCTTGAATTACAAACCTCGGCTATTCTCATCATAAAACCGAGCTAACGTACTTTTTAGGAATTGAGGCTATTCGATTGGAGGATTCGTTCTTCTTGAAAGAAGCATTGGCAAATTAGGAGCCTCGATTCTTGTCAATTACGTAGTCTGGTTATTCATTATCATGAAATCAAATAATCAAACTTATTTGGGAACACACATTATTCCAAAGGTTCTCAAAACCCCCGGAGTGAGGACCTCGGTTGTTCTCAATTTTGAAGGCAGGTAATTCCTCTTTTTGTTGCAATGTTTGTTGAACAAGTAAGTACCGTCATTTTTTATGGATTTTGGAAATTTAGTTACCCTCAATCCTAAAATTGAAGCAATTAATCTTTTTATGACCTAATCTTTTTCTTCATGTTCCCTAGAATCCTTAAATTACGAACCTTGACTATCCGTATCTTAAAACTAAGCTGACCTAAATTTTGTAAACTGACGCAATCTGACAAGAGGATTCGTTCTTCTTGAAAGAAGCTTTGGCAATTTAGGAGCCTCTGTTCTCCTTAGATTAGAAAGAACCTTTTTTCTACACATTCCCCAAAATCCTTAAATTACAAACCTCGGTTATCCGCATCCTAAAACTAAGCTAACCAACTTTTTAGGAACTAAGGTTATGCGATTGGAGGATTCGTTCTTCATGAAAGTAGCTTTGGTAATTTAGGAGCCTCGGTTCTCTATAGTTTATTAATTTTGGTTATTCCAAGTAATTAATATTGGTAATCTGTTGTCCTCGAAGCGTAGACTTTTGCAGAACTTCTTTGCAATCTTAAAATGACGGATCCTTACGAACCTTAAACGTGAAACCTAGTAATCCTTGTTTTTAAGAGTTTTTGTAATCCATAGGTTACGTAGTCTAGTTATTCTTGAACATGAAATCAAATAGTCAATCTTATTTAGGAACAAACGTTATTCAAGGGTTCTCAAAACCCTCAGAGTAAAGACCTCGGCTGTTCTCAATTTTGAAGGCAAGTAGCCCCTCTTTTAGATGCTAGGTTTATTGAACGAGAAACCTTTGTTATTCTCGAAAGAAGATCTGCCAATTTAAGCACCGTTGTTATCTACGGATTTTGAAAATTAGTTTTCCTCAATCCTAAATTTGAAGCAATTCATCGTTTTATGACATAATCTTATTCTTCACGTTCCCTAGAATCCTTGAATTACAAACCTTGGCTATCTGCAACCTAAAACCAAGCTAACGTACTTTTTGGTAACGGAGGCTATCCGATAGGAGGATTCGTTCTTCTTGAAGAAGCTTTGGCAATTTAGAAGCCTTAGTTCTCTAAAGTTTATGAATTTTGGTTATTCTAAGTAATTAAATCTGGTAATCCATTGTCCTTGAAGAGAGGGTTTTTGCAGAACTTCTCAGCAATCTTTACATGACGGATCCTCACGAGTCGGAAACATGAAACTAAATAACCCTTATTTCTAGGAGTTTTTGTAATCCATAGGTTACGTTATCTGATTATTCTTGATCATGAAGTCAAATAATCAACCTTATTTAAGAACAAACGTTATTCCAAAAGTTCTCAAAACCCCCAGAGTAAGGACCTCGGCAATTCGCAATTTTGAAGGCAAGTAATCCCTCTTTTAGGTGCTAGGTTTATTGAACGAGAAACCTTGATTATTCTTGAAAGTAGATCTAGAAATTTAAGCACCATTGTTATTTACGGACTTTGGAAATTTAGTTATCCTCAATCCTATATTTGAAGCAATTCATTGTTTTATAACCTAATCTTTTTCTACACGTTCCCTAGAATCCTTTAATTACTAACTGTGGCTATCCGCATCCTAAAACCAAGCTAATTTAGTTTTTGGGATTTGAGGCTATCCGATAATGGGATTAGTTCCTCTTGAAAGATGCTTTGCAAATTAGGAGCCTCGGTTATCCTTAGATTAAGAATTTTAGATATGCCAACTGATTAAATTTGGTAATCCGTTATCCTTAGAGGGAGGATTTTTATAGAACTTCTTATCAATCTTTTGCTAATGGTTCCTCACGAGCTAAAAAACATGAAACCAAGTAATCCTTATTTTTAGGAGTTTTTGTAATCCATAGGTTACGTAGTCTAGTTATTCTTGATTGTGAAATCAAATAATCAATCTTATTTAGGAACAAACGTTATTCCAAAGGTTCTTATAACCCCTAGAGTAAGAACCTCAGCAGTTCATAATTTTGAAGGCAAGGAATCCCTCTTTTAGCTGCATTGTTTATTGAACGAAAAACCTCGGTTATTTTCGAAAGATGATCTAGCAGTTCAAGGACCATCGTTGTCTATGGATTTGAGAAATTTAGTTATCCTTAATCTTAAATTTAAACCAATTCATCGTTTTATGAACTAATCTTTTTTTATACGTTCCCTGGAATCCTTGAATTACGATCATCGACTATTTGCATCATAAGACCAAGGTAACCTACTTTTTGGGAATCAAGGCTATCAGATAGGAGGATTCGTTCTTCTTGAAAAAAGCTTTGGCAATTTTGGAGCCTCAGTTCTCCTTAGATTAGGAATTTAGCTTTTCTAAGAAATCATATCTAGTAATTCGTTATCCTCGGAGGGAGAATTTTTACAGAACTTCTTATCAATCTTTAGATGACTGTTCCTCACGAGCCAAAAAACGTGAAACCAAAGTAATCCTTGTTTTTAGGAGTTTTCGTAATCTATAGGTTACGTAGTCTCGTTATTCTTGATCATGAAATCAAATAATCAATCTTATTTGGGAACAAACATTATTATAAAAGTTCTTAAAACCCCCAGAGTAAGGATCTCGGCTCTTCTCAATTTTAAAGGCAAGTAGTCCCTCTTTTAGGTGCTAGGTTTATCAAACGAGAAACCTCGGTTATTCTCGAAAGCAGATTCGACAATTTAAGCATCGTTGTTATCTACGGATTTTGGAAATTTAGTTATCCTCAATCTAAATTTGAAGCAATTAATCGTTTTATGACCTAATCTTTTTCTACACGTTCCATGGAATCCTTTAATTACTAACCTCGACTATCCGCATCATAAAACTAAGCTAACCTACTTTTTGGAAACTGAGGCTATCCAATAATAGGATTCATTCCTCTTGAAAGAAGCTTTGGCAATTTAGGAGCCTCGGTTCTCCATAGATTAGGAATTTTGGTTATGCCAATTGATTAAATCTAGTAAACCGTTGTTCTCAAGGTGAGGATTTTTGCATAACTTCTTAGAAATCTTTAAATGACGGATCCTCAAGAGCCTTAAACGTGAAACCTACTAATCCTTGTTTATAGAAGTTTTCATAATCTATAGGTTATGTTATTTGGTTATTCTTGATCGTGAAATCAAATAATCAATCTTACTTGGGACCAAACGTTATTTTGAAGGTTCTCATAACCCCCAGAGTAAGGACCTCGGTAGTTCACAATTTTGAAGTCATGTAATCCCTCTTTTAGGTGCATTGTTTATTGAACGACAAACCTCAATTATTCTCGAAAGAAGATCTGACAATTTAAGCACCGTCATTATCTACGGATTTTGGAAATTCAGTTATCTTCAACCTTAAATTTGAAGCCATTCATCTTTTTAAGACCTAATCATTTTTGACACATTCCCTAGAATCCTTGAATTAGGAACCTTAGCTGTTCGCATCCTAAAACCAAGTAAACCTTGTTTTTGGGAACTGAGGCTATCCGAAAGGGGGATTCGTTCTTCTTGAAAGAAGCTTTGGCAATTTAAGAGCCTCAGTTCTCCTTAGATTAGGAATTTCGGTTATTGCAAGTAATTAAATCTGGTGATCCGTCATCCTCTAAGCGAGGATTTTTGGAGAACTACGTTGCAATCTTTAGATGACGGATCCTCACGAGCCTCAAACGTGAAACTAAATAATCCTTGTTTTTAGGAGTTTCTGTAATCCATAGGTTATGTAATCTAGCTATTCTTGATCGTGAAGTACAATAATGAACCTTATTTGCGAACAAACGTTACTCCAAAGGTTGTTGAAACACTTGGAGTGAGGAATTCGGCTGTTCTTAATTTTGAAGGCAAGTTGTCGCTCATTTAGGTGCTAGGTTTATTAAAATGAGAAGCCTCGGTTATTCTCGAAAGATGATCTGGCAATTTAACCACCATTGCTATGTCTAGAATTTAGAAATTTAGTTATCAACAATCCTAAATTTGAAGCAATTCAACTTTTTAGGATCTAATCTTTTTCTATACATTCCCTAAAATCCTTGAATTACGAACTTCGGCTATTCACATCCTAAAACCAAGCAAATCTTCTTTGTGGGAATCGAAGCTATCCGATAGGACGATTCGTTCTATTTGAAAGAAGTTTCGGCAATTTATGAGCCTCGGTTTTCGCTAGATTAGGAATTTCGGTTATTCCAAGCTATTAAATCTGGTGATTCATTGTCCTCGGAGTGAGGATTTTTGCAGAACTACGTTGCAATCTTTAGATGACGGATCCTCACAAGCCTTAAACCTGAAACCAAGTAATCCTTGTTTTTAGGAGTTTTTGTAATCCGTAGGTTATGTAGTCTAGTTATTCTTGATCGTGAAATACAATAATCAACCTTATTTGTGAACAAACGTCATTCCAAAGGCTCTTAAAACCCTCGGAGTGAGGAACTCGATAGTTCTCAATTTTGAAGGCAAGTAGTCCCACTTTTAGGTGCTAGGTTTACTAAAATGAGAAACCTCCATTACTCTCGAAGGAAGATCTGGAAAATTAAGCACCGTCGTTATCAACACTTTTGGAAATTATGTTATCCTCAATCTTAAATTTGAAGCGCTTCATCTTTTTATGATCTAATCATTTTCTACACGTTCCTTAGAATCCTTGAATTACAAACCTTGGCTATTCGCATTGTAAAACCAAGCAAACCTTGTTTTTAGGAACTGAGACTATTAGATAAGGGGATTGATTCTTCTTGAAAGAAACTTGGTAATTTAGGGGCCTCGGTTGTCGTTAGATTAGGAATTCTAATGGTTCTTAAACCCCCTAGAGTGAGGAACTTAGCTGTTGACAATTTTGAAGGCAAGTAGTCCCTCTTAGTGTTAGGTTTATTGAACGAGAAAGCTTGGTTATTCTCGAAAGAGGATCTGGCAATTTAAGCGCCGTTGTTATCTCTGGATTTTTGAAATTTAGCTATCAATAATCTTAAATTTGAAGCAATTCAACTTTTTATGAGTAAATCTTTCTCCACATGTTCCCTAGAATCCTTAAATTACAAACCTCGGCTATTCGCATCCTAAAACCGTGCTGTCCTACTTTTTCGGAATTGAGGCTCTTCGATAGGGGGATTCGTTCATCTTAAAAGAAGCTTCGGCAATTTAGGAGCCTCCGTTCTCATTAGATTTAGACTTTCGATTATTCCAAGTAATTAAATTTGGTGATCCATTTTCCTCAGAGCAAGGATTTTTGCAGAACTACGTAGCAATCTTTAGATGACGGATCTTTACAAGCTTTAAACGTGAAACTAAGTAATCCTTGTTTTTAGGTGTGTTTGTAATCCATAGGTTACGTAGTCTGGTTATTCTTGGTCGTGAAATCCAATCAACCTTATTTGTGAACAAACGTTATTCTAAAGGTTGTTAAAACGCTCGAAGTGAGGAACTCGCTGTTCTCAATTTTGAAGGCGAGTAGTCCCCCTTCTAGGTGCTAGGTTCATTAAAACGAGAAACCTCGGTTATTCGAAAGAAGATCTTACAATTTAGGCATTATCGTTATTTACGGATTTTGAAATTTTGTTATCCTCAATCCTAAATTTGAAGCAATTCATCTTTTTAAGACCTGATCTTTTTCTACACGTTCCCTAGAATCCATGAATTACGAACCTTGGCTAGTCGCATCCTAAAACCAAGCAAACCTTGTTTTTAGGAGTTGAGGCTGTCCAATAGGGGGATTCGTTATTCTTAAAAGAAGCTTTGGCAATTTAAGAGCCTCGGTTCTCGTTAGATTAGGAATTTCAGTTATTCAAAGTAATTAAATCTGGTGATTATTGTCATAGGAGCAAGGATTTTTGTAGAACTACATAACAATTTTTAGATGACAGATCCTCAAAGCCTTAAACGTGAAACCATGTAATCCTTGTTTTTAGGAGTCTTGTAATCCATAGGTTTCGTAGTCTAGTTATTCTTGATCGTGAAATCCAATAATCAACCTTATTTGCGAACAAACATTCTTCCAAAGGTTCTTAAAACCCCTAAAGTGAGGAACTCTGCTGTTCTTAATTTTGAATGCAAGTACTCCCTCCATTAGGTGCTAGGTTTATTAAAACGAGAAACCTCAATTACTCTCGAGGTTATCTATGGATTTTAAAAATTTAGTTATCTTCAATCTTAAATTTGAAGCAATTCATCTTTTTAAGACCTAATCGTTTTCTACACGTTCCCTGGAATCCTTGAATTACGAACCTGAGCTATTTTGTTCTTTTCTAGAAAGAAGCTTTGGCAATTTAGGAGCTTCAGTTTTCATTAGATTAGGAATTTCAGTTATTCCAAGTAATTAAATTTGGTGATTCATTGTCCTTAGAGCGAGGATTTTTGCAGAACTACGTTGCAATCTTTAGGTGACGGATCCTCACGAGTCTTAAACGTGAAACCAAGAATTCTTGTTTTTAGGAGTTTTTAGAATCCATAAGTTCGTAGTCTGGTTATTCTTGATCGTAAAATCCAACAATCAACCTTATTTGTGAACAAACGTTATTCCAAAGGTTCTTAAAACCCCTAGAGTGAGGAAATCGGCTGTTCTCAATTTTCAAGGCAAGTAGTCCCTCCTTTAGGTTCTAGGATTATTAAAACGAGAAACTTTGGTTATTCTCGAGAGAAGATCTGACAATTTTTAGCGCCGTCGTAATCTACGAATTTTGGAAATTCAGTTATCCTCAATCCTAGATTTAAAGCAATTCATCTTTTTAAGATCTAATCTTTTTCTACACGTTCCCTGAAATCCTTGAATTACGAACCTCGGCTATTCGCATCCTAAAACCAAGCAAACCTTGTTTTTAGGAACTGAGGCTATTCGATAGGTGGATTCGTTCTTCTTGAAAAAAGCTTTGGCAATTGAGGAGCCTCAGTTTTCCTTAGATTAGGAATTTCGGTTATTCCAAGTAATTAAATCTGGTGATCCTTGTCCTTAGAGCGAGGATTTTTGTAGAACAATGTTGCAATCTTTAGATGAAGTCCTCAACTTAAACTAAACAAGAATCTTTTTTGGAGTTTTTGTAATCCATATTCGTAGTCTGGTTATTTTATCTGAAAACCATAATCAACTTATGGGCAAATGTTATTCCAAGGTTCTTAAACGCCGAAATGAGGAACTTATTCTCAATTTTGAAGGAAGTAGTCCCCTTTTAGGTCTTGTTTATTAAAACGAAACCTGTTACTCTAAAGAAGATCTGGCAATTTAAGCACGTCGTTATCTACGGATTTTGGAAATTCAGTTATCCTCAATCCTAAATTTGAAGCAATTCATCTTTTTAAGACGTAATCTTTTCCTATATACGTTTGTTGGAATACTTCAATTACGAAACTCAACTATTCGCATCCTAAAACCGAGCAAACCTTGTTTTTGGGAATTGAGGCTATCAGATAAGGGGATTCGTTCTTCTTGAAAGAAACTTTGGCAATTTAGGAGCCTCGGTTCTCCTTAGATTAGGAATTTTGGTTATTCCAAGCATTTAAATCTGGTGATCCATTGTCCTCGCAATGAGGATTTTTGCAGAACTACGTAGCAATCTTTAGATGACAGATCCTCATGAGCCTTAAACGTAAAACAAGGGAATTCTTGTTTTATGGAGTTTTTGTAATCCATAGGTTCTGTAGTCGGGTTATTCTTGATCGTGAAATCCAATAATCAAACTTATTTGTGGGCAAATGTTATTCCGAAGGTTCTTAAAACCCCTAGAGTGAGGAACTTAACTGTTCTCAATTTTGAAGGCAAGTAGTCCCACTTTTAGGTACTAAGTTTATTAAAACGAGAAATCTTGATTATTCTCAAAAGAGGATCTGGCAATTTAAGCACCGTCGTTATCTATGGATTTTGCAAATTCAGGTATCCTCAATCCTAAATTTGAAGCAATTCATCTTTTTAACACCTAATCCTTTTCGATACGTTCCCTGAAATCCTTGAATTACGAACCTCGACAATTGACATCCTAAAAGCAAGCAAACCTTATTTTTGGGAACTAAGTCTGCTCAATAGAAGGATTCGTTCTTCTTGAAAAAAGTTTAGGCAATTTAAGAGCCTCGGTTCTCATTAGATTAGGAATTTCAATTTTTTCAAGTAATTAAATCTAGTGATCCATTGTCATTAGAGCGAGGATTTTTGAGAAATATGTAGCAATCTTTAGATGATGGATGCTTATAAGCCTTTACGTGAAACTAAGCAATTCTTGTTTTTAGGGGTTTTTGTAATCCATAAGTTTCATAGTCTGGTTATTATTAATCGTGAAATCCAATAATCAACCTTATTTGCGAGCAAACGTTATTCCAATTGTTCTTAAAACCCTCGGGTGAGGAATTCGGCTGTTCTCAATTTTGAAAGCAAGTAGTCCCTCTTGTAGGTGCTAGGTTTATTAAAACGAGAAACCTCGGTTATTCTCGAAAGAAGATCAAGCAATTTTTAGCGCCGTCTTTAGGTACAAATTTTGGAAATTCAGTTATCCTCATTCCTAAATTTGGAGCAATTCATCTTTTTAAGACCTAATCTTTTGCTAAACGTTATCTAATATCCTTGAACTACGAAACTCGGCTATTCGCATCCTAAAACCAAGCAAACCTTGTTTTTGGGAACTGTGGCAATCTAATAGGGGGATTCGTTCTTCTTGAAAGTTGCTTTGGCAATTTAGGAGCCTCGGTTCTCCTTAGATTAGGAATTTTGGTTATTCCAAGTATTTAAATCTGGTGATCTGTTGTCCTTGGAGCGAGGATTTTTGCAGAACTACATAGCAATCTTTAGATGACGGATCCTCAGGAGTCTTAAACGTGAAACCAAGCAATTCTTGTCTTTAGGAGTTTTTGGAATCCATAGGTTCCTTAGTCTGGTTATTCTTGATAGTGAAATCCAATAATCATCGTTATTTACAAACAAAAGTTATTCCAAAGGTTCATAAAACTCTCGGAGTGAGGAACATGGTAGTTCTCAATTTTAAATGCAAGTAGTCCCTCCTTTAAGTGCTAGGTTTATTAAAACGAGGAACCTCGGTTATTCTCCAAATAAGATCTGGCAATTCAAGCACCATCGTAACTACGGATATTGGAAATTCAGTTATCATCAATCCTAAATTTGAAGCAATTCATCTTTTTAAGACGTAATCTTTTTCTACACGTTTCTTAGAATCTTTGAATTACAAACCTCGACTATTTGCATGCTAAAACCAAGCAAACCTTGTTTTTGGGAATGAGGTTATCCGATAGGGGGATTTGTTCTTCTTGAAAGAAGTTTTGGCAATTTATGAGCCTCAACTCTCATTAGATTAGGAATTTCGGTTATTCCAAGTAATTAAATCTGGTGATGTGTTGTCCTCGGAGCGAGGATTTTTGCAGAACTACGTTGTGATCTTTTGATGATGGATCCTCACGGGCCCTTAACGTGAAACCAAGTAATCCATGTTTATAGGAGTTTTTGTGAAATCCAATAATAGGTTTCATAGTCTGGTTATTCTTGATCGTGAAACCCAATAATCAACCTTACTTGCGAACAAACGTTCTTCCAAAAGTTGTTAAAACGCTCAATGTGGGGAACTCGGCTGCTCTCAATTTTGAAAGCAAGTAGTCTCTCTTTTAGGTGCTAGGTTTATTAAAATGAGAAACCCCGGTTACTCTCGAAAGACGATCTAGCAATTTAAGCACCGTTGTTTTCTATGGATTTTGGAAATTCAGTTATCCTCAGTCCTAAATTTGAAGTAATTCATCTTTTTGAGACCTAATCCTTTTTTACACGTTCCCTAGAATCCTTGAATTATAAACCTTTGCTATTCACATCCCAAAACCAAGCAAACCTTACTTTGGGGAACTAAGGCTATCCGATAGGGGGATTCGTTCTTCTATAAAGTTGCTTTGGCAATTTAAGAGCCTTAGTTCTCCTTAGATTAGGAATTTCAGTTATTCCAAGTATTTAAATTTGGTGATCCATTGTCCTTGGAGCGAGGATTTTTGTAGAACTATGTAGCAATCTTTAGATGATGGATCCTTACGAGCCTTAAACGTGAAACCAACTAATACTTGTTTTAGCTATCTAAGTAATCCAGAGATTATGTAGTCTAGTTATTCTTGATCGTGAAATCCAATAATCAACCTTATTTGCAAATAAACGTTATACCAAAGGTTCTTAAAACCTCTGGAGTGAGGAAATCGGCTGTTCTCAATATTCAAGGCAAGTAGTCCCTCTTTTAGGTGTTAGGTTTATTAAAACGAGAAACCTCGGTTATTCTCGAAAGAAGATTAGGCAATTTTTAGCGCCGTCTTTAGCTACAGACTTTGGAAAATCAGTTATCTTCATTCCTAAATTTGAAGCAATTCATCTTTTGAAGACCTAATCTTTTGCTAAACGTTCCTTAGAATCCTTAAACGACGAAACTCGGCTATTCGCATCCTAAAACCAAGTGAACCTTGTTTTTGGGAACGGATGCTATCTAATAGAGGGATTCGTTCTTCTTGAAAGAAGCCTTGGTTATTTAGGACCCTCGGTTCTCCTCAGATTTGGAATTTTGGTTATTCTGAGAAATTAAATCTGGTGATCCATTGTCCTCGGAGCGAGGATTTTTACAGAACTACGTTGCAATCTTTTGATGACGGATCCTTGCAAGCCTTAAATGTGAAAACAAGTAATCCTTGCTTTTAAGAGCTTTTGTAATCCATAGGTTACGTAATCTGCTTATTCTTGATGGTGAAATCCAATAATGAACCTTATCTGCGAACAAATGTAATTCCAAATGTTCTAAAATCCCCTACAGTAAGGAACTCGGCTGTTCTCAATTTTGAAGGCAAATAGTCCCTCTTTTAGGTGCTAGGTTTACTAAAACGAGAAACCTCGGTTACTCTGGAAAGAACATTTGGCAATTTAAGCACCGTCGTTATCTACTGATTTTGGAAATTCAGTTATCCTCAATCTTAAATTTGACGCAATTCATCTTTTGAAGACCTAATCTTTTGCTAAATGTTCCCTAGAATCCTTGAACGACGAACATCGGCTATTCGCAATGTAAAACCAAGCAAACCTTGTTTTTGGGAACTGAGGCTGTCAGATAACGGGATTCGTTCGTCTTGAAAGAAGCTTTGGCAATTTAGGGGCCTCGGTTATCCTTAGATTAGGAATTTCGGTTATTCCAAGTAATTAAATCTGGTTATCCGTTTTCCTCATTGCGATGATTTTTGTAGAACTACGTAGCAATCTTTAGATGACGGTTCCTCACAAGCCTTAAACGTGAAACCAAGTAATCCTTGTTTTTAGTTGTATATGTAATCCATAGGTTTCGTAGTCTGCTTATTCTTGATCGTGAAATCCAATAATCAACTTTATAAGCGAACAAACGTTATTCTAAAGGTTCTTAAAACCCCCGGAGTGAGGAACTCGGCTGTTCCTAAATTATGAGGGCAAGTTGTCGCTCATTTAGGTGCTAGGTTTATTAAAACGAGAATCCTCGGTTATTCTCAAAAGAGGAAACGCCAGTTTAGGCACCATTGTTATGTCCGGATTTTGGAAATTTAGTTATCAACAATCCTAAATTTGAAGCAATTCACCTTTTTAGGACTTAATCTTTTTCTACACGTTCCCTTGAATCCTTGAATTACGAACCTCGGTTATTCGCATCCTAAAACCAAGCAATGCTTCTTTTTGGGAATCGAGGCTATCCGATAGGACGATTCGTTCTGTTTGAAAGAAGCTTCGGCAATTTAGGAGCCTCGGTTTTCCCTAGATTAGGAATTTCCGTTATTCTCAGTTATTAACTCTAGTGATTCGTTGTCTTTGATGCAAGGATTTTTGCAGAACTACATTGCAACCTTTAGATGACGGATCCTCACGAGCCTTAAACGTGAAACCAAGTAATCCTTGTTTTTAGGAGTTTTTATAATCCATAGGTTACGTAGTCTGGTTATTCTTGATCGTGAAATACAATAATCAACCTTATTTGCGAACAAACATCATTCTAAAGGCTCTTCAAACCTGTGGAGAGAGTAACTCGACTGTTCTCAATTTTGAAGGCAAGTAGTCCATCTTTTAGGTGTTAGGTTTACTAAAACGAGAAACCTCGGTTACACTTGAAGGAAGATCTGGCAAATTAAGCACCGTCGTTATCAACGGATTGTGGAAATTAAGTTATCCTCAATCATAAATTTGAAGCGATTCATGTTTTTAAGACCTAATCTTTTTCTACGCGTTCCCTAGAATCCTTGAATTACGAACATAAGCTATTGGAACCTTAAAACCCAGCAAACCTTGTTTTTGGGAACTGAGGCTGTCAGATAACGGGATTCATTCGTCCTAAAAGAAGCTTTGGTAATTTAGGGGCCTCGATTGTCCTTAGATTAGGAATTTCGGTTACTCCATGTAATTAAATCCGGTGATCCGTTTTCCTCATTGCGATGATTTTTGTAGAACTACGTAGCAATCTTTAGATGACGTTTCCTCACAAGCCTTAAACGTGAAACCAAGTAATCCTTGTTTTTAGTTGTATTTGTAATCGATAGGTTTCATAGTCTGCTTATTCTTGATCGTGAAATCTAATAATCAACTTTATAAGCGAACAAACGTTATTCTAAAGGTTCTTAATACTCCCGAAGTGAGGAACTCGGCTGTTCCTAAATTATGAGGGCAAGTTGTCGCTCATTTAGGTGCTAGGTTTATTAAAATGAGAATCCTCGGTTATTCTCGAAAGAGGATCTAGCAATTTAGGCACCATTGTTATGTCCGGATTTTGGAAATTTAGTTATCAACAATCCTAAATTTGAAGCAATTCATCTTTTTAGGACTTAATCTTTTTCTATACGTTCCCTTGAATCCTTGAATTACGAACCTCGGTTATTCGCATCCTAAAACCAAGCAATGCTTCTTTTTGGGAATCGAGGCTATCCGATAGGACGATTCGTTCTGTTTGAAAGAAGCTTCGGCAATTTAGGAGCCTTGGTTTTCCCTAGATTAGGAATTTCCGTTATTCCAAGTTATTAACTCTGGTGATTCGTTGTCTTTGGAGCGAGGATTTTTGCAGAACTACATTGCAAGCTTTAGATGATGGATCCTCACGAGCCTTAAACGTGAAACCAAGAAATCCTTTTATTTAGGAGTTTTTATAATCCGTAGGTTACGTAGTCCTGTTATTCTTGATCGTGAAATACAATAATCAACCTTATTTGCGAACAAACGTCATTCTAAAGGCTCTTAAAACTTGTAGAGAGAGTAACTCGACTGTTCTCATTTTTTATGGCAAGTAGTCCCTCTTTTAGGTGTTTGGTTTACTAAAACGAGAAACCTCGGTTACACTCGAAGGAAGATCTAGCAAATTAAGCACCGTCGTTATCAACGGATTGTGGAAATTAAGTTATCCTCAATCTTAAATTTGAAGCGATTCATCTTTTTAAGACCTAATCTTATTCTACGTGTTCCCTAGAATCCTTGAATTACAAACATGGGCTATTCGCAACGTAAAACCAAGCAAACCTTATTTTTGGGAACTGAGGCTGTCAGATAACGGTATTCGTTCGTCCTGAAAGAAGCTTTGGCAATTTAGGGGCCTCGGTTGCCCTTAGATTAGGAATTTTGGATATTCCAAGTAATTAAATCTGGTGATCCGTTTTCCTCGTTGCGTTGATTTTTGTAGAACTACAAAGCAATCTTTAGATGACGGTTTCTTACAAGCCTTAAACGTAAAACCAAGTAATCCTTGTTTTTAGTTGTATTTGTAATCCATAGGTTTCGTAGTCTGGTTATTCTTAATCGTAACATCCAATAATCAACTTTATTTGCGAACAAACGTTATTCAAAAGGTTCTTAAAACCCCCGAAGTGAGGAACTCAGCTGTTCCTAATTTTTGAGGGCAAGTTTTCGCTCATTTAGGTGCTAGGTTTATTAAAACGAGAATCTTCGGTTATTCTCGAAAGATGAACAGGCAGTTTAAGCACCATTGTTATGTCCGGATTTTGGAAATTTAGTTATCAACAATCCTAAATTTGAAGCAATTCATCTTTTTAGGACTTAATCTTTTTCTACACGTTCCCTTGAATCCTTAAATTACAAACCTCGGTTATTCGCATCCTAAAGCCAAGCAATGCTTCTTTTTGGGAATCGAGGCTATCCGATAGGACGATTCGTTCTGTTTGAAAGAAGCTTCGGCAATTTAGGAGCCTCGGTTTTCCCTAGATTGGGAATTTCCGTTATTCCAAGTTATTAACTCTGGTGATTCGTTGTCTTCGAAGCAAGTATTTTTGCAGAACTACATTGCAAGCTTTAGAGGACGAATCCTCACGAGCCTTAAACGTGAAACCAAGTAATCCTTATTTTTAGGAGTTTTTATAATTCGTAGGTTACGTAGTCTGGTTATTCTTGATCGTGAAATACAATAATCAACCTTATTTGTGAACAAACATCATTCTAAAGGCTCTTCAAACCTGTGGAGAGAGTAACTCGACTGTTCTCAATTTTGAAGGCAAGTAGTCCATCTTTTAGGTGTTAGGTTTACTAAAACGAGAAACCTCGGTTACACTTGAAGGAAGATCTAGCAAATTAAGCACCATCGTTATCAACGGATTGTGGAAATTAAGTTATCCTCAATCATAAATTTGAAGCGATTCATGTTTTTAAGACCTAATCTTTTTCTACGCGTTCCCTAGAATCCTTGAATTACGAACATAAGCTCTTGGAACCTTAAAACCCAGCAAACCTTGTTTTTGGGAACTGAGGCTGTCAGATAACGGGATTCATTCGTCTTGAAAGAAGATTTGGCAATTTAGGGGCCTCGGTTGCCCTTAGATTAGGAATTTCGGTTGTTCCATGTAATTAAATCTGGTGATCCGTTTTCCTCGTTGCGATGATTTTTGTAGAACTACGTAGCAATCTTTAGATGACGGTTCCTTACAAACCTTAAACGTGAAACCAAGTAATCCTTGTTTTTAGTTGTATATGTAATCCATAGGTTTCGTAGTCTGGTTATTCTTGATCGTGAAATCCAATAACCAACTTTATTTGCCAACAAACGTTATTCTAAAGGTTATTAAAACCCCCGGAGTGAGGAACTCAGCTGTTCCTAAATTTTGAGGGCAAGTTGTCGCTCATTTAGGTGTTAGGTTTATTAAAACGACAATCCTCGGTTATTCTCGAAAGAGGATCTGGCAATTTAGGCACCATCGTTATGTCCGGATCTTGGAAACTTAGTTATCAACAATCCTAAATTTGAAGCAATTCATCTTTTTAGGACTTAATCTTTTTCTACACGTTCCCTTGAATCCTTGAATTACGAACCTCAGTTATTCGCATCCTAAAACCAAGCAATGCTTCTTTTTAGGGATCGAGGCTATCCGATAGGACGATTCGTTTTGTTTGAAAGTAGCTTCGGCATTTTAGGAGCCTTGGTTTTCGCTAGATTAGGAATTTTCGTTATTCCAAGTTATTAACTCTGGCGATTTGTTATCTTCGGAGCAAGGATTTTTGCAGAACTACATTGCAACCTTTAGATGACGGATCCTCACGAGCCTTAAACGTGAAACCAAGTAATCCTTGTTTTTAGGAGTTTTTATAATCCGTAGGTTACGCAGTCTGGTTATTCTTGATCGTGAAATACAATAATCAACCTTATTTGCGAACAAACGTCATTCTAAAGGCTCTTCAAACCCGTGGAGAGAGTAACTCGACTGTTCTCAATTTTGAAGTCAAGTAGTCCCTCTTTTAGGTGTTAGGTTTACTAAAACGAGAAACCTCGGTTACACTCGAAGGAAGATCTGGCAAATTAAGCACCGTCGTTATCAACGGATTGTGGAAATTAAGTTATCCTCAATCTTAAATTTGAAGCGATTCATGTTTTTAAGACCTAATCTTTTTCTACGCGTTCCCTGGAATCCATGAATTACGAACATCGGCTATTCGCAAAGTAAAACAATGCAAACCTCGTTTTTGGGAACTGAGGCTGTCAGATAACGGTATTCGTTCTTCCTGAAAGAAGCTTCGGCAATTTAGGGGCCTCGGTTGTCCATAGATCAGGAATTTCGGTTATTCAAAGTAATTAAATCTGGTGATCCGTTTTCCTCGTTGCGATGATTTTTGTAGAACTACGTAGCAATCTTTAGATGACGGTTCCTTGCAAGCCTTAAACGTGAAACCAAGTAATCCTTGTTTTTAGTTGTATTTGTAATCCATAGGTTTCGTAGTCTGGTTATTCTAGGTAAGATGATGGTCCAGCACCCGGGTCACCTTGGGGTACATACTCAGGGACTCCAAAAACTGAACCAACACTAGAATTCACTCTCGATTCCTCACTAGGAGCTTATCGAGCCCATTCTCGTGGTAATCAAAACTCTAAGGGATCCAGATGAATCATCAGCGTCTCATCAGGATCTCCTCCAGCAACGACCTTAGGTGGAAGCCCTGGATCCACCTGGTAGTACTCAAACTGAGGAGTAGGATCCGAAGCAGGATGAGTTATTTGAGGAGGTTCTGGATACAGAGCTAAAGCATCCGATCTGATTTCTGGCTCAGGCTCAAGCCCATTCTCTAGTAGTGGTGGATTAAAATTCCCAGCTTCATTCATTTCAAATCCTGCCACTGTACCAACATGCCTTGGAGTATAAATCCTCGGATGATCGATTCTTCTATCAATCGCCAAAGTAACTCCACAACCTATATCTTCCCAGAGGGCAAATGAAGGGAGCACTGGTCTAGGATCTCCATGAACCAGAAAGATCAATCCAGGAGGATAACCTGGGTTTTCTTCAGACTCAAGTAAGTACATCAGCTCCTCATTCTCTGGTATATTACTAGGAATCTGCAGGCTCCAAAAATTTCTTCTCTCTTACCAATAACTATTCAGCCCATGACCCCAAGCGATAAACACCTCCAATATAGTACGAAGTCTACCCACCAAAG
>JAMXBC010000008.1:60153400-60179259 GCA_024138005.1 Lumnitzera racemosa
GATGGAATCCCCAGGCTTAATTAATACTCGGAAAACCAATATTCCAAAATAATGAAACCGGGGCCCAAAATAGCCAAAGCTTATTTCAAGAAAACGAACCTTCAATGGGATACCCCTTCTTTCCCCAAAAAAAGTACTTACTTGGTTTTAATTGGATGGCCTTTCGAAATTTTTAACATTCTGGGGAAAACCGTCGAAGGATTTGGTTATGAAAAAACCAATTGCTTGAAATTGGTTGGGGTATCAAAATTTTCCCAAAATCCGTTGGAACGACAAAGCTTAAATGCGATCTTTTTTCCAAACAACCGGGGTTTCCCCAGCAAGAACAAACCCTAATAAAGATTATTTGTTGAAAAAATTAAACAGTCAAAGTCCTTCTCTGGGAATTGTGAATTTTTGGGAATAACGTTTTTTTCCCAAAAAGGTCATTTTTTTTCACATCAAGAATAACTAGGCTACAAACTTGAAACGCAAAAGACCCCTAAAATCAAGATTTAGTAGGTTTGATGCTTAAACTCAGAGGAAAGCCCATCAAGGATTGCAAAAACTTCTGCAAAATTTCTTCGCAAAAGGACAACGGTTTTACCATTTTAATTAATTACTTGGAGAACCAATATTCCAAAACTAATGAAAACCGAGGCTCCAAATAGCCAAACTTATTTAAAGAAAAAACGAATCCTTCATCGGAACCCCTCGTTCCCAAAAAGTACGTTACTTGGTTTTGGGATGTGGATGGCCGGGGTTCTTTTTTAAGGTTTAGGGACCCTTTCGAAAAGGATTTGGTTATGAAAAGATGAATTGCTTAAAATTACATTGGGGATAAAAATTTTCTAAAATCCCTTTGGTAAAAACATGTTTAAATTGCTAACCTCTATGAAGAACAACGGGATTCCAGCAATAAACATAACTCATAAATAAAGATTATTTGCTTCAAAATTTGAACACCAGGCCCCTTACTTGGGGGTTTTGTAAATTTTTGGATTAACTTTTTGTTCCCAAATAAATCATTTTTTATTTCATGATCAAGAAAAACAGACACGAAATCAAAAACCCACAAAAATCCTAAAACAAGATTTATAGGTTTGATGCTTGAAACTCATGAGGATATGTCATCTAAGGATTGCAAAAAAACTTCTGCAAAATTTTCTTCGCTTCAAGGACGAGGATTACCAGTTTAATTAATTACTGGAGTAACCAATTTCCAAAACTAATGAGAATCGGGGCCCCTCAAATTGCCAAGCTTATTTCAAGAAGAACGAATCCTTCAATCGGATAGCCTTCGTTCCCAAAAAGTACGCTAGCTTGATTTTACGATGTTGGATGGCCGTGGTTCGCAATTTAAGGATTCTAGGGAACCTGTCGGAAAGGACTTGGTTATGAAAGTCGAATTGCTTGAAATTAGGGATTGCGGATATCTGAATTTCTAAAATCCATTGGTACGACGATGCATAAATTGCGAGATCTTCTTTCCAGAAAAACGGGGTTTCTCCAGCAATAAACAAAACTCCTAAATAAAGATTATTTGCTTGCAAAATTATGAACAGTCAAGGTTCCTTACTCTGGGGTTTTGTGAACTTTTGGAATAACGTTTGTTCCCAAAAAAGGTCATTATTTTATTTCACGATCAAGAATAACAGGCTACGTAACCTATGAAACACAAAAGATCCTAAAAGCAAGAATTACTTGGTTTGATGCTTGAAACTCTTGAGGATATGTCATCTAAGGTTTGCAAAGAACTTCTGCAAAATTCCTCGCTTGAAGGATACGGATTACTAGTTTAATTAATTACTTGAGTAAACCAAAATTCCAAAACTAAGGAGAACCGAGGCTCTCAAATGCCCAAAGCTTCTTTGAAATAGACGAATCCTTCAATTGGATAGCCTTTCGTTCCCAATAAGTACTTTAGCTTGGTTTTAGGATGTGGATAGCCGTGGTTCGAAATTTAAGGATTCTAGGAAACCTGTCGGAAAATTTGGTTATGAAAAGACCAATTGCTTGAAATTAGGCATTGAGGATATCTAAATTTCTAAAATCCGTTGGTAACGACGATGCTTAAATTGCGGATCCTCTTCCAAAACAACCGGGGTTTCTCCAGCAATAAACATAACTCTAACTAAAGATTATTTGCTTGCAAAATTATGAACAGTCGAGGTCCTTACTCTGAGGGATTTGTGAACTTTTGGAATAACGTTTGTTCCCAAATAAGGTCATTATTTTATTTCACGATCAAGAATAACTAGGCTACGTAACCTACGAAACACAAAAGATCCTAAAATCAAGATTTAGTTGGTTTGATGCTTGAAACTCATGAGGATATGTCATCTAACGATTGCAAAGAACTTCTGCGAAATTCTTCGCTTCAAGGACAACGGATTACCAGGTTTAATTAATTACTTGGAGTAACCAATATTCCAAAACTAATGAGAACCGAGGCTCTCAAATAGCCAAAGCTTATTTCAAGAAGAACGAATCCTTCAATCGGATAGCCTTCGTTCCCAAAAAGTACGTTAGCTTGGTTTTAGGATGTGGATGGCCGTGGTTCGTAATTTAAGGATTCTAGGGAACCTGTCGAAACGATTTGGTTATGAAAAGACGAATTGCTTGAATTTAGGGATTGAGGATAACGAAATTTCTAAAATCCATAGGTGACGACGATGCTTAAATTGCTGGATCTTCTTCCAGAACAACCGAGGTTTCTCCATCAATAAACATAGCTCCTAAAAAAAGATTACTTGCTTGAAAATTATGAACAGTCAGGTCCTTACTCTGTGGGTTTTGTAAACTTTTGGAATAACGTTTGTTCCCAAATAAGGTCATTATTTTATTTCACGATCAAGAATAACTAGGACTACGTAATCTATGAAACACAAAAGATCCTAAAATCAAGATTTAGTAGGTTTGATGCTTGAAACTCATGAGGATATGTCATCTAAGGATTGCAAAGAACTTCTGCGAAATTCTTCGCTTCAAGGACGACGGATTACCAGGTTTAATTAATTACTTGGAGTAACCAATATTCCAAAACTAATGAGAATCGAGGCTCTCAAATTGCCAAAGCTTATTTCAAGAAGAACGAATCCTTCAATCGGATAGCCTTCGTTCCCAAAAAGTACGCTAGCTTGATTTTACGATGTGGATGGCCGTGGTTCGCAATTTAAGGATTCTAGGGAACCTGTCGGAAAGGACTTGGTTATGAAAAGTCGAATTGCTTGAAATTAGGGATTGCGGATATCTGAATTTCTAAAATCCATTGGTAACGACGATGCATAAATTGCGAGATCTTCTTTCCAGAAAACTGGGGTTTCTCCAGCAATAAACAAAACTCCTAAATAAAGATTATTTGCTTGCAAAATTATGAACAGTCAAGGTCCTTACTCTGGGGGTTTTGTGAACTTTTGGAATAACGTTTGTTCCCAAAAAAGGTCATTATTTTATTTCACGATCAAGAATAACTAGGCTACGTAACCTATGAAACACAAAAGATCCTAAAAGCAAGAATTACTTGGTTTGATGCTTGAAACTCTTGAGGATATGTCATCTAAGGTTTGCAAAGAACTTCTGCAAAATTCCTCGCTTGAAGGACGACGGATTACTAGGTTTAATTAATTACTTGGAGTAACCAAAATTCCAAAACTAAGGAGAACCGAGGCTCTCAAATTGCCAAAGCTTCTTTGAAATAGAACGAATCCTTCAATTGGATAGCCTTCGTTCCCAATAAGTACTTTAGCTTGGTTTTAGGATGTGGATAGCCGTGGTTCGAAATTTAAGGATTCTAGGAAACCTGTCGGAAGGATTTGGTTATGAAAAGACGAATTGCATGAAATTAGGGATTGAGGATAACGAAATTTCTAAAATCCATTGGTAACGACGATGCTTAAATTGCTGGATCTTCTTTCCAGAACAACCGGGGTTTCTCCAGCAATAAACATAACTCCTAACTAAAGATTATTTGCTTGCAAAATTATGAACAGTCGAGGTCCTTGCTCTGGGGGATTTGTGAACTTTTGGAATAACGTTTGTTTGCAAAAAAGGTCATTATTTTATTTCACGATTAAGAAAAACCAGGCTATGTAACCTATGAAACGCAAAATATCCTAAAATCAAGATTTAGTAGGTTTGATGCATGAAACTCATGAGGATATGTCTTCTAACGATTGCAAAGAACTTCTGCGAAATTCTTCGCTTCAAGGACGATGGAATACCAGGCTTAATTAATTACTCGGAGTAACCAATATTCCAAAACTAATGAGAACCGAGGCTCTCAAATAGCCAAAGCTTATTTCAAGAAGAACGAATCCTTCAATCGGATAGCCTTCGTTCCCAAAAAGTACGTTAGCTTGGTTTTTTTTAGGATGTGGATGGCCGTGTTCGTAATTTAAGGATTCTAGGGAACCTGTCGGAAGGATTTGGTTATGAAAAGACCAATTGCTTGAAATTAGGCATTGAGGATATCTAAATTTCCAAAATCCGTTGGTAACGACGATGCTTAAATTGCTGGATCTTCTTTCAGAACAACCGGGGTTTCTCCAGCAATAAACATAACTCCAACTAAAGATTATTTGCTTGCAAAATTATGAACAGTCGAGTCCTTGCTCTGGGATTTGTGAACTTTGGAATAACGTTTGTTCCAAAAAGGTCATTATTTTTTTCACGATAAGAATAACTAGGCTACGTACCTATGAAACGCAAAATCCTAAAATCAAGATTTAGTAGGTTTGATGCTGAAACTCATGAGGATATGTCTCTAAGATTGCAAAGAACTTCTGCGAATTCTTCGCTTAAGGACGATGGAATACCAGGTTAATTAATTACTCGGAGTAACCATATTCCAAAACTAATGAGAACCGAGGCTCTCAAATGCCAAAGCTATTTCAAAGAACGAATCCTTCAATCGGATAGCCTTCGTTCCAAAAGTACGTTAGCTTGGTTTTAGGATGTGGATGGCCGTGGTCGAATTTAAGGATCTAGGACCTGTCGGAAGGATTTGTTATGAAAAGACCAATTGCTGAAATTAGGCATTGAGGATATCTAAATTTCCAAAATCTGGTAACGACGATGCTTAAATTGCTGGATCTTCTTTCCAGAACAACCGGGTTTCTCCAGCAATGAACATAACTCCTAACTAAAGATTATTTGCTTGCAAATTATGAACAGTCGAGGTCCTTCTCTGAGGATTTGTGAACTTTTGGAATAACGTTTTCCCAATAAGGTCATTATTTTATTTCACGATCAAGATAACTAGGCTACGTAACTATGAAACGCAAAAGATCCTAAAATCAAGATTTAGTAGTTGATGCTGAAACTCATGAGGATATGTTTCTAAGATTGCAAAGAACTTCTGCGAATTCTTCGCTTCAAGGACGATGGAATACCAGGCTTAATTAATTCTCGAGTAACCAATATTCCAAAACTAATGAGAACCGAGGCTCTCAAATAGCCAAGCTTATTTCAAGAAGAACGAATCCTTCATCGGATAGCCTTCGTTCCCAAAAAGTACGTTAGCTTGGTTTTAGGATGTGGATGGCCGTGTTCGTAATTTAAGGATCTAGGGACCTGTCGGAAAGGATTGGTTATGAAAAGACCAATTGCTTGAAATTAGGCATTGAGGATATCTAAATTTCCAAAATCCGTTGGTAACGACGATGCTTAAATTGCTGGATCTTCTTTCCAGAACAACCGGGTTTTCCAGCAATGAACATAACTCCTAACTAAGATTATTTGCTTGCAAAATTATGAACAGTCGAGTCCTTCTCTGGAGGATTTGTGAACTTTTGGAATAACGTTTGTCCCAAATAAGGTCATTATTTTATTTCACGATCAAGAATAACTAGGCTACGTAACCTATGAAACGCAAAAGATCCTAAATCAGATTTAGTAGGTTTGATGCTGAAACTCATGAGGATATGTCTCTAAGATTGCAAAGAACTTCTGCGAAATTCTTCGCTTCAAGGACGATGGAATACCAGGCTTAATTAATTACTCGAGTAACCATATTCCAAACTAATGAAACGAGGCTCTCAAATAGCCAAGCTTATTTCAAGAAGAACGAATCCTTCATCGGATAGCCTTCGTTCCCAAAAAGTACGTTAGCTTGTTTTAGGATGTGGATGGCCGTGTTCGTAATTTAAGGATCTAGGGACCTGTCGAAGGATTTGGTTATGAAAAGACCAATTGCTTGAAATTAGGCATTGAGGATATCTAAATTTCCAAATCCGTTGGTAACGACGATGCTAAATTGCTGGATCTTCTTTCCAGAACAACCGGGGTTCTCCAGCAATGAACATAACTCCTAACTAAAGATTATTTGCTTGCAAAATTATGAACAGTCGAGGTCCTTCTCTGGGGATTGTGAACTTTTGGAATAACGTTTGTTCCCAAATAAGGTCATTATTTATTTCACGATCAAGAATAACTAGGCTACGTAACCTATGAAACGCAAAAGATCCTAAAATCAAGATTTAGTAGGTTGATGCTTGAAACTCATGAGGATATGTCATCTAAGGATTGCAAAGAACTTCTGCGAAATTCTTCGCTTCAAGGACGATGAATACCAGGCTTAATTAATTACTCGAGTAACCAATATTCCAAAACTAATGAGAACCGAGGCTCTCAAATAGCCAAAGCTATTTCAAGAAGAACGAATCCTTCAATCGGATAGCCTTCGTTCCCAAAAAGTACGTTAGCTTGGTTTTAGATGTGGATGGCCGTGTTCGTAATTAAGATTCTAGGGACCTGTCGGAAGGATTTGGTTATGAAAAGACCAATTGCTTGAAATTAGGCATTGAGGATATCTAAATTTCCAAAATCCGTTGGTAACGACGAGCTTAAATTGCTGATCTTCTTTCCAGAACAACCGGGGTTTCTCCAGCAATGAACATAACTCCTAACTAAGATTATTTGCTTGCAAATTATGAACAGTCGAGGTCCTTGCTCTGGGGATTTGTGAACTTTTGGAATAACGTTGTTCCCAAATAAGGCATTATTTTATTTCACGATCAAGAATAACTAGGCTACGTAACCTATGAAACGCAAAAGATCCTAAAATCAGATTTAGTAGGTTTGATGCTTGAAACTCATGAGGATATGTCATCTAAGGATTGCAAAGAACTTCTGCGAAATTCTTCGCTTCAAGGACGATGAATACCAGGCTTAATTAATTACTCGGAGTAACCAATATTCCAAAACTAATGAGAACCGAGGCTCTCAAATAGCCAAAGCTTATTTCAAGAAGAACGAATCCTTCAATCGGATAGCTTCGTTCCCAAAAAGTACGTTGCTTGGTTTTAGGATGTGGATGGCCGTGGTTCGTAATTTAAGGATCTAGGGACCTGTCGGAAGGATTTGGTTATGAAAAGACCAATTGCTTGAAATTAGGCATTGAGGATATCTAAATTTCCAAAATCCGTTGGTAACGACGAGCTAATGCTGATCTTCTTCCAGAACAACGGGTTTCTCCAGCAATGAACATAACTCCTAACTAAGATTATTTGCTTGCAAAATTATGAACAGTCGAGGTCCTTCTCTGGAGGATTTGTGAACTTTTGGAATAACGTTTGTTCCCAAATAAGGCATTATTTTATTTCACGATCAAGAATAACTAGGCTACGTAACCTATGAAACGCAAAAAAAAGATCCTAAAATCAAGATTTAGTAGGTTTGATGCTTGAAACTCATGAGGATATGTCATCTAAGATTGCAAAGAACTTCTGCGAAATTCTTCGCTTCAAGGACGATGGAATACCAGGCTTAATTAATTACTCGGAGTAACCAATATTCCAAAACTAATGAGAACCGAGGCTCTCAAATAGCCAAAGCTTATTTCAAGAAGAACGAATCCTTCAATCGGATAGCCTTCGTTCCCAAAAAGTACGTTGGCTTGGTTTTAGGATGTGGATGGCCGTGGTTCGTAATTTAAGGATGCTAGGGACCCTGTCGGAAAGGATTTGGTTATGAAAAGACCAATTGCTTGAAATTAGGCATTGAGGATATCTAAATTTCCAAAATCCGTTGGTAACGACGATGCTTAAATTGCTGGATCTTCTTTCCAGAACAACCGGGGTTTCTCCAGCAATGAACATAACTCCTAACTAAAGATTATTTGCTTGCAAAATTATGAACAGTCGAGGTCCTTGCTCTGGAGGATTTGTGAACTTTTGGAATAACGTTTGTTCCCAAATAAGGTCATTATTTTATTTCACGATCAAGAATAACTAGGCTACGTAACCTATGAAACGCAAAAGATCCTAAAATCAAGATTTAGTAGGTTTGATGCTTGAAACTCATGAGGATATGTCATCTAAGGATTGCAAAGAACTTCTGCGAAATTCTTCGCTTCAAGGACGATGGAATACCAGGTTTAATTAATTACTCGGAGTAACCAATATTCCAAAACTAATGAGAACGAGGCTCTCAAATAGCCAAAGCTTATTTCAAGAAGAACGAATCCTTCAATCGGATAGCTTCGTTCCCAAAAAGTACGTTTGCTTGGTTTTAAGATGTGGATGGCCGTGTGTTCGTAATTTAAGGATTCTAGGGAACCTGTCGGAAAGGATTTGGTTATGAAAAGACCAATTGCTTGAAATTAGGCATTGAGGATATCTAAATTTCCAAAATCCGTTGGTAACGACGATGCTTAAATTGCTGGATCTTCTTTCCAGAACAACGGGGTTTCTCCAGCAATAAACATAACTCCTAACTAAAAGATTATTTGCTTGCAAAATTATGAACAGTCAGGTCCTTCTCTGGGGATTTTGTGAACTTTTGGAATAACGTTTGTTCCCAAATAAGGTCATTATTTTATTTCACGATCAAGAATAACTAGCTACGTAACCTATAAAACCCAAAAAAAAAAAAAAAAAAAAAAAAAAAAAAAAAAAAAAAAAAAAAAAAAAAAAAAAAAAAAAAAAAAAAAAAAAAAAAAAAAAAAAAAAAAAAAAAAAAAAAAAAAAAAAAAAAAAAAAAAAAAAAAAAAAAAAAAAAAAAAAAAACTTGCAAAATTATGAACAGTCGAAGGTCCTTCTCTGGGGATTTGTGAACTTTTGGAATAACGTTTGTTCCCAAATAAGGTCATTATTTTATTTCACGATCAAGAATAACTAGGCTACGTAACCTATGAAACGCAAAAGATCCTAAAATCAAGATTTAGTAGGTTTGATGCTTGAAACTCATGAGGATATGTCATCTAAGGATTGCAAAGAACTTCTGCGAAATTCTTCGCTTCAAGGACGATGGAATACCAGGCTTAATTAATTACTCGGAGTAACCAATATTCCAAAACTAATGAGAACCGAGGCTCTCAAATAGCCAAAGCTTATTTCAAGAAGAACGAATCCTTCAATCGGATAGCCTTCGTCCCCAAAAAGTACGTTAGCTTGGTTTTAGGATGTGGATGGCCGTTGTTCGTAATTTAACGATTCTAGGGACCCTGTCGGAAAGGATTTAGTTATGAAAAGACCAATTGCTTGAAATTAGGCATTGAGGATATCTAAATTTCCAAAATCCGTTGGTAACGACGATGCTTAAATTGCTGGATCTTCTTTCCAGAACAACCGGGGTTTCTCCAGCAATGAACATAACTCCTAACTAAAGATTATTTGCTTGCAAAATTATGAACAGTCGAGGTCCTTGCTCTGGAGGATTTGTGAACTTTTGGAATAACGTTTGTTCCCAAATAAGGTCATTATTTTATTTCACGATCAAGAATAACTAGGCTACGTAACCTATGAAACGCAAAAGATCCTAAAATCAAGATTTAGTAGGTTTGATGCTTGAAACTCATGAGGATATGTCATCTAAGGATTGCAAAGAACTTCTGCGAAATTCTTCGCTTCAAGGACGATGGAATACCAGGCTTAATTAATTACTCGGAGTAACCAATATTCCAAAACTAATGAGAACCGAGGCTCTCAAATAGCCAAAGCTTATTTCAAGAAGAACGAATCCTTCAATCGGATAGCCTTCGTTCCCAAAAAGTACGTTAGCTTGGTTTTAGGATGTGGATGGCCGTGGTTCGTAATTTAAGGATCTAGGGACCCTGTCGGAAAGGATTTGTTATGAAAAGACCAATTGCTTGAAATTAGGCATTGAGGATATCTAAATTTCCAAAATCCGTTGGTAACGACGATGCTTAAATTGCTGGATCTTCTTTCCAGAACAACCGGGTTTCTCCAGCAATGAACATAACTCCTAACTAAAGATTATTTGCTTGCAAAATTATGAACAGTCGAGGTCCTGCTCTGGAGGATTTGTGAACTTTTGGAATAACGTTTGTTCCCAAATAAGCGTATTTTTATTTCACGATCAAGAATAACTAGGCTACGTAACCTATTTGCTTGCAAAATTATGAACAGTCGAGGTCCTCTCTGGGATTTGTGAACTTTTGGAATAACGTTTGTTCCCAATAAGGTCATTATTTTATTTCACATCAAGAATAACTAGCTACGTAACCTATGAAACGCAAAAGATCCTAAAATCAAGATTTAGTAGTTTGATGCTTGAAACTCATGAGGATATGTCTCAAGGATTGCAAAGAACTTCTGCGAAATTCTTCGCTTCAAGGACGATGGAATACCAGGCTTAATTAATTACTCGGATAACCAATATTCCAAAACTAATGAGAACGAGGCTCTCAAATAGCCAAAGCTTATTTCAAGAAGAACGAATCCTTCAATCGGATAGCCTTCGTTCCCAAAAAGTACGTTGCTTGGTTTTAGGATGTGGATGGCCGTTGTTCGTAATTTAAGATTCTAGGACCTGTCGGAAGGGATTTGGTTATGAAAAGACCAATTGCTGAAATTAGGCATTGAGGATATCTAAATTTCCAAAATCCTTGGTAACGACGATGCTAAATTGCTGATCTTCTTTCAGAACAACCGGGTTTCTCCAGCATGAAATAACTCTAATAAGATTATTTGCTTGCAAAATTATGAACATCGAGGTCCTTCTCTGGAGGATTTGTGAACTTTTGGAATAACTTTGTTCCCAAATAAGTCATTATTTTATTTCACGATCAAGAATAACTAGGCTAGTAACCTATGAAACGCAAAAGATCCTAAAATCAAGATTTATAGGTTTGATGCTTGAAACTCATGAGTATTCACTAAGATTGCAAGAACTTCTGCAAATTCTTCGCTTCAAGGACATGAATACCAGGCTTAATTAATTACTCGGAGTAACATATTCCAAACTAATGAGAACCAGCTCTCAAATAGCCAAAGCTTATTTCAAGAAGAACGAATCCTTCAATCGATAGCCTCGTTCCCAAAAAGTACGTTAGCTTGGTTTAGGATTGGATGCCGTGTTCGTAATTTAAGGATCTAGACCTGTCGAAGGATTTGGTTATGAAAAGACCAATTGCTTGAAATTAGCATTGAGGATATCTAAATTTCCAAAATCCTTGTAACGACATGCTAAATTGCTGATCTTCTTTCAAACAACCGGTTCTCCAGCAATAAACATAACTCTAACTAAAGATTATTGCTTGCAAATTATGAACATCGAGTCCTTCTCTGGGATTTGTGAACTTTTGAATAACGTTTGTCCCAATAAGGTCATTATTTTATTTCACGATCAAGAATAACTAGGCTACGTAACCATGAAACGCAAAAATCCTAAAATCAGATTTAGTAGGTTTGATGCTGAAACTCATGAGATATGTCATCTAAGGTTGCAAAGAACTCTGCGAAATTCTTCGCTTCAAGACGATGGAATACCAGGCTTAATTAATACTCGGATAACCATATCCAAAACATGAAACCGAGGCTCTCAAATAGCCAAGCTTATTCAAGAAGACGAATCCTTCAATCGATAGCCTTCGTTCCAAAAGTACGTTGCTTGGTTTTAGATGTGGATGCCGTGTTCGTAATTTAAGATTCTAGGACCTGTCGAAGGGATTTGGTTATGAAAGACCATGCTGAAATTAGGCATTGAGGATATCTAAATTTCAAAATCCTTGTAACGACGATGCTTAAATTGGTGGATCTCTTTCAGAACAACCGGGGTTTCTCCAGCAGTGAAAATAACTCCTAACTAAGGATTATTTGCTTGCAAAATTATGAACAGTCGAGGTCCTTGCTCTGGAGGATTTGTGAACTTTTGGAATAACGTTTGTTCCCAAATAAGGACATTATTTTATTTCACGATCAAGAATAACTAGGCTACGTAACCTATGAAACGCAAAAGATCCTAAAATCAAGATTTAGTAGGTTTGATGCTTGAAACTCATGAGGATATGTCATCTAAGGATTGCAAAGAACTTCTGCGAAATTCTTCGCTTCAAGGACGATGGAATACCAGGCTTAATTAATTACTCGGAGTAACCAATATTCCAAAACTAATGAGAACCGAGGCTCTCAAATAGCCAAAGCTTATTTCAAGAAGAACGAATCCTTCAATCGGATAGCCTTCGTTCCCAAAAAGTACGTTAGCTTGGTTTTAGGATGTGGATGGCCGTTGTTCGTAATTTAACGATTCTAGGGAACCTGTCGGAAGGGATTTGGTTATGAAAAGACCAATTGCTTGAAATTAGGCATTGAGGATATCTAAATTTCCAAAATCCGTTGGTAACGACGATGCTTAAATTGCTGGATCTTCTTTCCAGAACAACCGGGGTTTCTCCAGCAATGAACATAACTCCTAACTAAAGATTATTTGCTTGCAAAATTATGAACAGTCGAGGTCCTTGCTCTGGAGGATTTGTGAACTTTTGGAATAACGTTTGTTCCCAAATAAGGTCATTATTTTATTTCACGATCAAGAATAACTAGGCTACGTAACCTATGAAACGCAAAAGATCCTAAAATCAAGATTTAGTAGGTTTGATGCTTGAAACTCATGAGGATATGTCATCTAAGGATTGCAAAGAACTTCTGCGAAATTCTTCGCTTCAAGGACGATGGAATACCAGGCTTAATTAATTACTCGGAGTAACCAATATTCCAAAACTAAAGAGAACCGAGGCTCTCAAATAGCCAAAGCATATTTCATGAAGAACGAATCCTTCAATCGGATAGTCTTCGTTCCCAAAAAGTACGTTAGCTTGGTTTTAGGATGTGGATGGCCGTTGTTCGTAATTTAACGATTCTAGGGAACCTGTCGGAAGGGATTTGGTTATGAAAAGACCAATTGCCTGAAATTAGGCATTGAGGATATCTAAATTTCCAAAATCCGTTGGTAACGACGATGCTTAAATTGCTGGATCTTCTTTCCAGAACAACCGGGGTTTCTCCAGCAGTGAAAATAACTCCTAACTAAGGATTATTTGCTTGCAAAATTATGAACAGTCGAGGTCCTTGCTCTGGAGGATTTGTGAACTTTTGGAATAACGTTTGTTCCCAAATAAGGACATTATTTTATTTCACGATCAAGAATAACTAGGCTACGTAACCTATGAAACGCAAAAGATCCTAAAATCAAGATTTAGTAGGTTTGATGCTTGAAACTCATGAGGATATGTCATCTAAGGATTGCAAAGAACTTCTGCGAAATTCTTCGCTTCAAGGACGATGGAATACCAGGCTTAATTAATTACTCGGAGTAACCAATATTCCAAAACTAATGAGAACCGAGGCTCTCAAATAGCCAAAGCTTATTTCAAGAAGAACGAATCCTTCAATCGGATAGCCTTCGTTCCCAAAAAGTACGTTAGCTTGGTTTTAGGATGTGGATGGCCGTTGTTCGTAATTTAACGATTCTAGGGAACCTGTCGGAAGGGATTTGGTTATGAAAAGACCAATTGCTTGAAATTAGGCATTGAGGATATCTAAATTTCCAAAATCCGTTGGTAACGACGATGCTTAAATTGCTGGATCTTCTTTCCAGAACAACCGGGGTTTCTCCAGCAATGAACATAACTCCTAACTAAAGATTATTTGCTTGCAAAATTATGAACAGTCGAGGTCCTTCTCTGGGGATTTGTGAACTTTTGGAATAACGTTTGTTCCCAAATAAGGTCATTATTTTATTTCACGATCAAGAATAACTAGCTACGTAACCTATGAAACGCAAAAGATCCTAAAATCAAGATTTATATTTTGATGCTTGAAACTCATGAGGATATGTCATCTAAGGATTGCAAAGAACTTCTGGAAATTCTCGCTTCAAGGACGATGGAATACCAGGCTTAATTAATTACTCGGAGAACCAATATTCAAAACTAAGAGAACCGAGGCTCTCAAATACCAAAGCTTATTTCAGAAGAACGAATCCTTCAATCGGATAGCCTTCGTTCCCAAAAAGTACGTTGCTTGGTTTTAGGATGTGGATGGCCGTTGTTCGTAATTTAACGATTCTAGGGAACCTGTCGGAAGGGATTGGTTATGAAAAGACCAATTGCTGAAATTAGGCATTGAGGATATCTAAATTTCCTAAAATCCGTTGGTAACGACGATGCTTAAATTGCTGGATCTTCTTTCCAGAACAACCGGGGTTTCTCCAGCAATGAACATAACTCCTAACTAAAGATTATTTGCTTGCAAAATTATGAACAGTCGAGGTCCTTCTCTGGAGGATTTGTGAACTTTTGGAATAACTTTGTTCCCAAATAAGGTCATTATTTTATTTCACGATCAAGAATAACTAGGCTACGTAACCTATGAAACGCAAAAGATCCTAAAATCAAGATTTAGTAGGTTTGATGCTTGAAACTCATGAGGATATGTCATCTAAGGATTGCAAAGAACTTCTGCGAATTCTTCGCTTCAAGGACGAGGAATACCAGGCTTAATTAATTACTCGGAGTAACCAATATTCCAAAACTAATGAAACCGAGGCTCTCAAATAGCCAAAGCTTATTTCAAGAAGAACGAATCCTTCAATCGGATAGCCTTCGTTCCCAAAAAGTACGTTAGCTTGGTTTTAGGATGTGGATGGCCGTGGTTCGTAATTTAAGGATTCTAGGGACCTGTCGGAAAGGATTTGGTTATGAAAAGACCAATTGCTTGAAATTAGGCATTGAGGATATCTAAATTTCCAAAATCCGTTGGTAACGACGATGCTTAAATTGCTGGATCTTCTTTCCAGAACAACCGGGGTTTCTCCAGCAATGAACATAACTCCTAACTAAAGATTATTTGCTTGCAAAATTATGAACAGTCGAGGTCCTTCTCTGGGGATTTGTGAACTTTCAAAACTAATGAGAACCGAGGCTCTCAAATAGCCAAAGCTATATTTCAAGAAGAACGAATCCTTCAATCGGATAGCCTTCGTTCCCAAAAGTACTTAGCTTGGTTTTAGGATGTGGATGGCCGTTGGTTCGTAATTTAAGATTGCTAGGGACCTGTCGGAAGGGATTTGGTTATGAAAAGACCATTGCTTGAAATTGGCATTGAGGATATCTAAATTTCCAAATCCGTTGGTAACGACATGCTTAAATTGCTGGATCTTCTTTCCAGAACAACCGGGGTTTCTCCAGCATGAAACTAACTCCTAACTAAAGATTATTTGCTTGCAAAATTATGAACATCGAGGTCCTTGCTCTGGGGATTTTGAACTTTTGGAATAACTTTTGTTCCCAAATAAGTCTTATTTTATTTCACGATCAAGAATAACTAGCTACGTAACCTATGAAACAAAAGACCAAAATCAAGATTTAGTAGGTTTGATGCTTGAAACTCATGAGGAATGTCATCTAAGGATTGCAAAGAACTTCTGCGAAATTCTTCGCTTCAAGGACGATGGAATACCAGGCTTAATTAATTACTCGGAGTAACCAATATTCCAAAACTAATGAGAACGAGGCTCTCAAATAGCCAAAGCTTATTTCAAGAAGAACGAATCCTTCAATCGGATAGCCTTCGTTCCCAAAAGTACGTTAGCTTGGTTTTAGGATGTGGATGGCCGTTGTTCGTAATTTAAGGATCTAGGGAACCTGTCGGAAGGATTTGGTTATGAAAAGACCAATTGCTTGAAATTGCATTGAGGATATCTAAATTTCAAAATCCTTGGTAACGACGATGCTTAAATTGCTGGATCTTCTTTCAGAACAACGGGTTTCTCCAGCAATGAACATAACTCCTAACTAAAGATTATTTGCTTGCAAAATTATGAACAGTCGAGTCCTTCTCTGAGGATTTGTGAACTTTTGGAATAACGTTTGTTCCCAAATAAGTCATTATTTTATTTCACGATCAAGAATAACTAGGCTACGTAACCTATGAAACGCAAAAGATCTAAAATCAAGATTTAATAGGTTGATGCTTGAAACTCATGAGGATATGTCATCAAGGTTGCAAAGAACTTCTGCGAAATTCTCGCTTCAAGGACGATGGAATTACCAGGCTTAATTAATTACTGGAGTAACCATATTTTCAAACTAAGAGAACCGAGGCTCTCAAAACCAAAGCTTTTTCAAAGAACGAATCCTTCAATCGGATAGCCTTCGTTCCCAAAAAGTACGTTGTTGGTTTTAGGATGTGGATGGCCGTTGTTCGTAATTTAAGGATTTAGGGAACCTGTCGGAAGGGATTTGGTTAGAAAAGACCAATTGCTTGAATTAGGATTGAGGATATCTAAATTCCAAAATCCGTTGGTAACGACGATGCTTAAATTGTGGATCTTCTTTCCAGAACAACCGGGGTTTCTCCAGCAATGAACATAACTCCAACTAAGATTATTTGCTTGCAAAATTATGAACAGTCGAGGTCCTTGCTCTGGAGGATTTGTGAACTTTTGGAATAACGTTTGTTCCCAAATAAGGTCATTATTTTATTTCACGATCAAGAATAACTAGGCTACGTAACCTATGAAACGCAAAAGATCCTAAAATCAAGATTTAGTAGGTTTGATGCTGAAACTCATGAGGATATGTCTCTAAGATTGCAAAGAACTTCTGCGAAATTCTTCGCTTCAAGGACGATGGAATACCAGCTTAATTAATTACTCGGAGTAACCAATATTCCAAAACTAATGAGAACCAGGCTCTCAAATAGCCAAAGCTTATTTCAAGAAGAACGAATCCTTCAATCGGATAGCCTTCGTCCCAAAAGTACGTTAGCTTGGTTTAGATGTGGATGGCCGTGGTTCGTAATTTAAGGATGCTAGGGACCTGTCGGAAGGGATTTGTTATGAAAAGACCAATTGCTTGAAATTAGGCATTGAGGATATCTAAATTTCCAAATCGTTGGTAACGACGATGCTTAAATTTGGATCTTCTTCAAACAACCGGGGTTTCTCAGCAATGAACATACTCCTAACTAAAGATTATTTGCTTGCAAATTATGAACAGTCGAGGTCCTTCTCTGGAGGATTTGTGAACTTTTGGAATAACGTTGTTCCCAAATAAGGTCATTATTTTATTTCACGATCAGAATAACTAGGCTACGTAACCTATGAAAGCAAAAGATCCTAAAATCAAGATTTAGTAGGTTTGATGCTTGAAACTCATGAGGATATGTCATCTAAGGATTGCAAAGAACTTCTGCGAAATTCTTCGCTTCAAGGACGATGGAATACCAGGCTTAATTAATTACTCGGAGTAACCAATATTCCAAAACTAATGAGAACCGAGGCTCTCAAATAGCCAAGCTTATTTCAAGAAGAACGAATCCTTCAATCTGATAGCCTTCGTTCCCAAAAAGTACGTTAGCTTGGTTTTAGGATGTGGATGGCCGTTGTTCGTAATTTAACGATTCTAGGGAACCTGTCGGAAGGGATTTGGTTATGAAAAGACCAATTGCTTGAAATTAGGCATTGAGGATATCTAAATTTCCAAAATCCGTTGGTAACGACGATGCTTAAATTGCTGGATCTTCTTTCCAGAACAACCGGGGTTTCTCCAGCAATGAACATAACTCCTAACTAAAGATTATTTGCTTGCAAAATTATGAACAGTCGAGGTCCTTGCTCTGGAGGATTTGTGAACTTTTGGAATAACGTTTGTTCCCAAATAAGGTCATTATTTTATTTCACGATCAAGAATAACTAGGCTACGTAACCTATGAAACGCAAAAGATCCTAAAATCAAGATTTAGTAGGTTTGATGCTTGAAACTCATGAGGATATGTCATCTAAGGATTGCAAAGAACTTCTGCGAAATTCTTCGCTTCAAGGACGATGGACAGGCTTAATTAATTACTCGAGTAACCAATATTCCAAAACTAATGAGAACCGAGGCTCTCAAATAGCCAAAGCTTATTTCAAGAAGAACGAATCCTTCAATCGGATAGCCTTCGTTCCAAAAAGTACGTTAGCTTGGTTTAGGATGTGGATGGCCGTGTTCGTAATTTAAGATCTAGGGACCTGTCGGAAGGGATTTGTTATGAAAAGACCAATTGCTTGAAATTAGGCATTGAGGATATCTAAATTTCCAAATCCGTTGGTAACGACGATGCTTAAATGCTGGATCTTCTTCCAGAACAACCGGGGTTTCTCCAGCAATGAACATAACTCCTAACTAAAGATTATTTGCTTGCAAATTATGAACATCGAGTCCTTGCTCTGGGGATTTGTGAACTTTTGGAATAACGTTTGTTCCAAATAAGGTCTTATTTATTTCACGATCAAGAATAACTAGCTACGTAACCTATGAAACGCAAAAGATCCTAAAATCAAGATTTAGTAGGTTTGATGCTTGAAACTCATGAGGATATGTCATCTAAGGATTGCAAAGACTTCTGCGAAATTCTTCGCTTCAAGGACGATGGAATACCAGCTTAATTAATTACTCGGAGTAACCAATATTCCAAAACTAATGAGAACCGAGGCTCCAAATAGCCAAAGCTTATTTCAAGAAGAACGAATCCTTCAATCGGATAGCCTTCGTTCCCAAAAAGTACGTTAGCTTGTTTTAGGATGTGGATGGCCGTTGTTCGTATTTAAGATTCTAGGGACCTGTCGGAAGGATTTGGTTATGAAAAGACCAATTGCTTGAAATTAGGCATTGAGGATATCTAAATTCCAAAATCCGTTGGTAACGACGATGCTTAAATTGCTGGATCTTCTTTCCAGAACAACGGGTTTCTCCAGCAATGAACATAACTCCTAACTAAAGATTATTGCTTGCAAAATTATGAACAGTCGAGGTCCTTGCTCTGGAGGATTTGTGAACTTTGGAATAACGTTTGTTCCCAAATAAGGCATTATTTTATTTCACGATCAAGAATAACTAGGCTACGTAACCTATGAAACGCAAAGATCTAAAATCAAGATTTAGTAGTTTGATGCTTGAAACTCATGAGGATATGTCATCTAAGGATTGCAAAGAACTTCTGCGAAATTCTTCGCTTCAAGGACGATGGAATACAGCTTAATTAATACTCGGAGTAACCAATATCAAAACTAATGAAACCAGGCTCTCAAATAGCCAAAGCTTATTTCAAGAAGACGAATCCTTCAATCGGATAGCCTTCGTTCCCAAAAAGTACGTTGCTTGGTTTTAGGATGTGATGGCCGTGTTCGTAATTAAGATTCTAGGGACCTGTCGGAAGGATTTGGTTATGAAAAGACCAATTGCTTGAAATTAGGCATTGAGGATATCTAAATTTCCAAATCCGTTGGTAACGACGATGCTTAAATTGTGGATCTCTTTCCAGAACAACCGGGGTTTCTCCAGCAATGAACATAACCTAACTAAAGATTATTTGCTTGCAAAATTATGAACAGTCGAGTCCTTGCTCTGGGGATTTGTGAACTTTTGGAATAACGTTTGTTCCCAAATAAGGTCATTATTTATTTCACGATCAAGAATAACTAGGCTACGTAACCTATGAAAGCAAAAGATCCTAAAATCAAGATTTAGTGGTTTGATGCTGAAACTCATGAGGATATGTCTCTAAGATTGCAAAGAACTTCTGCGAAATTCTTCGCTTCAAGACGATGAATACCAGGCTTAATTAATTACTCGGAGTAACCAATATTCCAAAACTAAGAGAACCGAGGCTCTCAAATAGCCAAAGCTATTTCAGAAGAACGAATCCTCAATCGGATAGCCTTCGTTCCCAAAAAGTACGTTGCTTGGTTTTAGGATGTGGATGGCCGTTGTCGTAATTTAACGATTCTAGGAACCTGTCGGAAGGGATTTGGTTATGAAAAGACCATTGCTTGAAATTAGCATTGAGGATATCTAAATTCCAAAATCCGTTGGTAACGACGATGCTTAAATTGTGGATCTTCTTTCCAGACAACCGGGGTTTCTCCAGCAATGAACATAACTCCTAACTAAAGATTATTTGCTTGCAAAATTATGAACAGTCGAGTCCTTCTCTGGAGGATTGTGAACTTTTGGAATAACGTTTGTTCCCAAATAAGGTCATTATTTATTTCACGATCAAGATAACTAGGCTACGTAACCTATGAAACGCAAAAGATCTAAAATCAAGATTTAGTAGTTTGATGCTTGAAACTCATGAGGATATGTCATCTAAGGATTGCAAAGAACTTCTGCGAAATTCTTCGCTTCAAGGACGATGGAATACCAGGCTTAATTAATTACTCGGAGTAACCAATATTCCAAAACTAATGAGAACCGAGGCTCTCAAATAGCCAAAGCTTATTTCAAGAAGAACGAATCCTTCAATCGGATAGCCTTCGTTCCCAAAAAGTACGTTAGCTTGGTTTTAGGATGTGGATGGCCGTTGTTCGTAATTTAACGATTCTAGGGAACCTGTCGGAAGGGATTTGGTTATGAAAAGACCATTGCTTGAAATTAGGCATTGAGGATATCTAAATTTCCAAAATCCGTTGGTAACGACGATGCTTAAATTGCTGGATCTTCTTTCCAGAACAACCGGGGTTTCTCCAGCAATGAACATAACTCCTAACTAAGATTATTTGCTTGCAAAATTATGAACAGTCGAGGTCCTTGCTCTGGAGGATTTGTGAACTTTTGGAATAACGTTTGTTCCCAAATAAGGTCATTATTTTATTTCACGATCAAGAATAACTAGGCTACGTAACCTATGAAACGCAAAAGATCCTAAAATCAAGATTTAGTAGGTTTGATGCTTGAAACTCATGAGGATATGTCATCTAAGGATTGCAAAGAACTTCTGCGAAATTCTTCGCTTCAAGGACGATGGAATACCAGGCTTAATTAATTACTCGGAGTAACCAATATTCCAAAACTAATGAGAACCGAGGCTCTCAAATAGCCAAAGCTTATTTCAAGAAGAACGAATCCTTCAATCGGATAGCCTTCGTTCCCAAAAAGTACGTTAGCTTGGTTTTAGGATGTGGATGGCCGTTGTTCGTAATTAACGATTCTAGGGAACCTGTCGGAAGGGATTTGGTTATGAAAAGACCAATTGCTTGAAATTAGGCATTGAGGATATCTAAATTTCCAAAATCCGTTGGTAACGACGATGCTTAAATTGCTGGATCTTCTTCCAGAACAACCGGGTTTCTCCAGCAATGAACATACTCCTAACTAAAGATTATTTGCTTGCAAATTATAACAGTCGAGGTCCTTCTCTGGAGGATTTGTGAACTTTTGGAATAACGTTTGTTCCAAATAAGGTCTTATTTTATTTCACGATCAAGATAACGCTACGTAACCTATGAAACGCAAAAGATCCTAAAATCAAGATTTAGTAGGTTTGATGCTTGAAACTCATGAGATATGTCATCTAAGGATTGCAAAGAACTTCTGCGAAATTCTTCGCTTCAAGGACGATGGAATACCAGGTTAATTAATTACTCGAGTAACCATATTCCAAAACTAAGAGAACCGAGGCTTCAAATAGCCAAAGCATATTTCAGAAGAACGAATCCTTCAATCGGATTGCTTCGTTCCCAAAAGTACGTTGTTGGTTTAGGATGTGGATGGCCGTTGTTCGTAATTTAACGATTCTAGGGAACCGTCGAAGGGATTTGGTATGAAAAGACCATTGCTGAAATTAGGCATTGAGGATATCTAAATTTCCAAAATCCGTTGGTAACGACGATGCTTAAATTGTGGATCTTCTTTCCAGAACAACCGGGTTTCTCCAGCAATGAACATAACTCCTAACTAAAGATTATTTGCTTGCAAAATTATGAACAGTCGAGGTCCTTGCTCTGGGGGATTTGTGAAGTTTTGGAATAACGTTTGTTCCCAAATAAGGTCATTATTTTATTTCACGATCAAGAATAACTAGGCTACGTAACCTATGAAACGCAAAGATCCTAAAATCAAGATTTAGTTGGTTTGATGCATGAAACTCATGAGGATATGTCTTCTAAGGATTGCAAAGAACTTCTGCGAAATTCTTCGCTTCAAGGACGATGGAATACCAGGCTTAATTAATTACTCGGAGTAACCAATATTCCAAAACTAATGAGAACCGAGGCTCTCAAATAGCCAAAGCTTATTTCAAGAAGAACGAATCCTTCAATCGGATAGCCTTCGTTCCCAAAAAGTACGTTAGCTTGGTTTTAGGATGTGGATGGCCGTTGTTCGTAATTTAACGATTCTAGGGAACCTGTCGGAAGGGATTTGGTTATGAAAAGACCAGTTGCTTGAAATTAGGCATTGAGGATATCTAAATTTCCAAAATCCGTTGGTAACTACGATGCTTAAATTGGTGGATCTTCTTTCTAGAACAACCGGGGTTTCTCCAGCAATGAACATAACTCCTAACTAAAGATTATTTGCTTGCAAAATTATGAACAGTCGAGGTCCTTGCTCTGGAGGATTTGTGAACTTTTGGAATAACGTTTGTTCCCAAATAAGGTCATTATTTTATTTCACGATCAAGAATAACTAGGCTACGTAACCTATGAAACGCAAAAGATCCTAAAATCAAGATTTAGTAGGTTTGATGCTTGAAACTCATGAGGATATGTCATCTAAGGATTGCAAAGAACTTCTGCGAAATTCTTCGCTTCAAGGACGATGGAATACCAGGCTTAATTAATTACTCGGAGTAACCAATATTCCAAAACTAATGAGAACCGAGGCTCTCAAATAGCCAAAGCTTATTTCAAGAAGAACGAATCCTTCAATCGGATAGCCTTCGTTCCCAAAAAGTACGTTAGCTTGGTTTTAGGATGTGGATGGCCGTGGTTCGTAATTTAAGGATGCTAGGGACCCTGTCGGAAAGGATTTGGTTATGAAAAGACCAATTGCTTGAAATTAGGCATTGAGGATATCTAAATTTCCAAAATCCGTTGGTAACGACGATGCTTAAATTGCTGGATCTTCTTTCTAGAACAACCGGGGTTTCTCCAGCAATGAACATAACTCCTAACTAAAGATTATTTGCTTGCAAAATTATGAACAGTCGAGGTCCTTGCTCTGGAGGATTTGTGAACTTTTGGAATAACGTTTGTTCCCAAATAAGGTCATTATTTTATTTCACGATCAAGAATAACTAGGCTACGTAACCTATGAAACGCAAAAGATCCTAAAATCAAGATTTAGTAGGTTTGATGCTTGAAACTCATGAGGATATGTCCATAAGGTCTATTATTCACGTCAAGAATAACTAGCTCTAACCGAAACGCAAGATCTAAATCAGATTAGTGTTATGCTGAAATCATGATATTCTAAGATTGAAACTCTGCATCTTCGCTCAAGGACGAGGAATACGTATTAATTATCGAGAACATTCAAAATAGACAGGCCTCAATAGCCAAAGCTATTTCAAGAAGACGACCTCAATGTCTCGTCCCAAAGTATGTTGTTTTGATGTGTGCCGTTGTTCGAATTAACGATCTAGGAACCTTCGAAGATGGTTGAAAGCATGCTTGAATAGCATTGGATATTAAATTCAATCCGTGGACGACGGTTAAATTGCGGCTTCTTCAGAACGGGTTCTCCAATACATACCCTACTAAAGATATTTGCTTGAAATAGACATCAGCCTTTCTGGTGTGAACTTGGAATAACGTTTGTTCCCAAAAAGGTCTTATTTTAATTTCACGATCAAGAATAACTAGGCTACGTAACCTATGAAACGCAAAATATCCTAAAATCAAGATTAGTAGGTTTGATGCTTGAAACTCAAGATATGTCATCTAAGATTGCAAGAACTTCTGCATTCTTCGCTTCAAGACGAGGATAGGTTTAATTGATTTCTCGAGTAACCAATTCCAAAACTAGAGAACGAGGTCTCAAAAGCCAAAGCTTATTAGAGAGAATCAAATTTCGATCCGTTCCAAAAAGTACGTAGCTGGTTTAATTGTGGATGCCGTGTTCGAAAAGGTTCTAGGAACCTGTCTAAAAGTTGTTTGAAAACAATTGCTTGAAATGGCATTGGTATATCAAATTTGAAACCTTGGTAACGGATCTAAATGGTCTTTTTTATAACAAGGTACTCGCACGAACATAACCAAAAACTAAAATCAAATTTAAGTGGTCTTGCTCATGAGGATGTAACTTGAAAAACTTTGTTCCTCAAGGACATTGGAATACAGATAAGAATAACTGGTAACCAAATTACCAAATAATAAACAGTCTAATAGAGTATTTCAAAGAGAATCCTCATGGATGCTCTTCCAATCTTGGTTAGGAGTGATGCCGTTTCGTATTAAATCTAGGAACCGTGGAAGGGATTTGGTTATAAAAGACCAATGCTTAAATTGGCATGAGATATCTATTTCCAATCCTTGAGACGAGTAAATTGTGGACTCTCCAAACAGGTTTCTAAATGAAAACTCCTAACTAAGATTTTCTGAAATTAATGACATCGGGCTTCTCTGGATTGGTGACTTTTGAATACGTTTGTTCCAAATAAGGCATTTTTATTTCCGATCAAAAAACAGGCAGTAACCTATGAAACCAAAAGAATCCTAAAATCAAGATTATGGTTTGATGCTTGAAACTATAGGTATGTTAGGATGAAAGACTTTTAATTTGCTCAGGACGATGAAACCAGTTATTAATACTCGAACTAATTCAAAAAATGAAACATCAATAGCAAGCTATTCAAAGAGGAATCCTTCAACAAGCTTTTCCCAAAGACGTATGTTAGGATTATGGCTTGTTCGAAATTAAACTCAGGACCTGTCGAGGATTTGGTTTGAAACTTGTTAAATTAGGCATTAGATATTAAATTCAAATGTTGTAACAGATGCTAAATGTGCTCTTTCAAAAGGGTTTTCGCATGAAATACTCTAATAAAGATTTTTGTTGCAAAATTATGAAATTCTCCTTCTGAGGATTGGAACTTTTGAATAATTTCCAATAAGCAATTATTTCAATCAAGAAACAGCCTAGAACCTATAAAGAAATCTAATCAAGATTGTTTATCAAAATCTTAGGTAGTTTAAGGATTGATGACTTTCGAATTTCTTCGCTTAAGGATTGGATAAGCAACAATCTGAGAACAGATTAAATAAATTCCAATCTAAAAGCTAAATATTCGGAGTCTTCCTAACGCGCTTCTCCAGAATACTATAGGTTAGGAAATTGAACGGTGGTTCTGAATTTTAATTGGGAAACTGTGCAATTTGGTTATAGCATGTTAAATAGATAGGATTATCAAACCTTGAAAAGCTAAATTTTGGATTTAAGGTTTTCGAAGAATATTTTCTAATATTGTCAAATATCTGGCTCTTCGGTTGACTGGAAAAGTTTGTAATAAGTGATGTAATTCACAAAATACTAGAACTAACTTAACAAGATCCTAAATCAAATTATATTTCGATAAAACCGAGATATGTCACTTCAAAGAATCCAATTTTGTTCAGAGAGGATAGGCTTATTTTATACGTTAGCAATTCGAAGGGATGATTAAAAGCCAAGATTTAAGAAGAAGAATCTAATTCAAATCTTGCAAAAAGCTTAAGTTATTCTTCCCCCACCGATCCACTCAACTAACAAAATTTGTTGCAAATATAATCAGTCCGTCAGAGGATAATTTGAAAGTTTTTCCAAATGGTCCATAATTACCGATAAAATATGTCAAAATGAAATGTCTACTAGTAGTTGATTTGAAACTGTCAAT
>JAMXBC010000008.1:60179359-60297197 GCA_024138005.1 Lumnitzera racemosa
AAAAAAGATCTTAAAATAAGATTTAGTGGGTTTGTGCTTGAAAACTCATGAGGATATTTCATTAGGTTTGAAAAGAACTTCTCGAAATTCTTCGCTTAAGGACGAGGGAAATACCAGGCTTAATTAAACTCGGGTAAAAATTTTCCCAAAAATAAGGAACGGGCTCTCAAATACCCAAAAGCTATTTCAAAAAGAACGAATCCTTCAATCGGATAGCCTTCGTTCCCAAAAGGTTAGATTGGTTTCGGGATGGGTTGGCCCTTTGTTCGTAATTAACGTTTTTAGGGAACCTGTGGAAGGGATTTGGTTATGAAAAGCCCAAATTGCTTAAATTAGGATTGAGGATATTTTAATTTAAAAAATCGTTGGTAACGACGAAGTTAAATTGTGGATCTTTTTTCCAGAACAACCGGGGTTTTCCTGCAATGAACATAACCCCAAACTAAAGATTATTTGCTTGCAAAATTTGAAAGTCGGGTCCTTGCTTGGGGATTTGTGAATTTTTTGGAAAAAACGTTTTTTCCCAAATAAGGTCATTATTTTTTTCACGATCAAGAAAAACTAGGCTACGTAACCTATGAAACGCAAAAGATCTTTAAAATCAAGATTTAGTAGGTTTGATGCTTGAAACTCATGAGGATATTCATCAAAGGGGATTGCAAAGAACTTCTGCGAAATTCTTCGCTTCAAGGACGATGGAATACCAGGCTTAATTAATTACTCGGGGGTAACCAATTTCCAAAACTAAAGAGAACCGGGCTCTCAAATAGCCAAACATAATTTCAAGAAGACGAATCCTTCAATGGATAGCTTCGTTCCAAAAAGTACGTTAGCTTGGGTTTGAGGATGTGGATGGCCGTTTGTTCTAATTTAACGATTCTAGGGAACCTGTCGGAAGGGATTTGGTTATGAAAAGCCAATTGCTTGAAATTAGGCATTGAGGATATCAAAATTTTCCCAAAAATCCGTTGGAAAACGACGAAGCTTAATTGCTGGATTTTCTTTCCAGAACAACCGGGGTTTCTCCGCAATGAACATAACTCCTAACTAAGATTATTTGTTGCAAAATTATGAACAGTCGAGGTCTTGCTCTGGGGATTTGTGAACTTTTGGAATAACGTTTGTTCCCAAATAAGGTCATTATTTTATTTCACGATCAAAAATTTAACTAGGCTACGTAACCTATGAAACGCAAAATGATCCTAAAATCAAGATTTAGTAGGTTTGATGCTGAAACTCATGAGGATATGTCTTTCTAAGGATTGCAAAGAACTTCTGCGAACTTCTTCGCTTCAAGGACGATGGAATACCAGGCTTAATTAATTACTCGGAGTAACCAATATTCCAAAACTAATGAGAACCGAGGCTCTCAAATAGCCAACGCTTATTTCAAGAAGAACGAATCCTTCAATCGGATAGCCTTCGTTCCCAAAAAGTACGTTAGCTTGGTTTTAGGATGTGGATGGCCGTTGTTCGTAATTTAACGATTCTAGGGAACCTGTCGGAAGGGATTTGGTTATGAAAAGACCAATTGCTTGAAATTAGGCATTGAGGATATCTAAATTTCCAAAATCCGTTGGTAACGACGAAGCTTAAATTGCTGGATCTTCTTTCTAGAACAACCGGGGTTTCTCCAGCAATGAACATAACTCCTAACTAAAGATTATTTGCTTGCAAAATTATGAACAGTCGAGGTCCTTGCTCTGAAGGATTTGTGAACTTTTGGAATAACGTTTGTTCCCAAATAAGGCCATTATTTTATTTCACGATCAAGAATAACTAGGCTACGTAACCTATGAAACGCAAAAGATCCTAAAATCAGGATTTAGTAGGTTTGATGCTTGAAACTCATGAGGATATGTCATCTAAGGATTGCAAAGAACTTCTGCGAAATTCTTCGCTTCAAGGACGATGGAATACCAGGCTTAATTAATTACTCGGAGTAACCAATATTCCAAAACTAATGAGAACCGAGGCTCTCAAATAGCCAAAGCTTATTTCAAGAAGAACGAATCCTTCAATCGGATAGCCTTCGTTCCCAAAAAGTACGTTAGCTTGGTTTTAGGATGTGGATGGCCGTGGTTCGTAATTTAAGGATGCTAGGGACCCTGTCGGAAAGGACTTGGTTATGAAAAGACCAATTGCTTGAAATTAGGCATTGAGGATATCTAAATTTCCAAAATCCGTTGGTAACGACGATGCTTAAATTGCTGGATCTTCTTTCCAGAACAACCGGGGCTTCTCCAGCAATGAACATAACTCCTAACTAAAGATTATTTGCTTGCAAAATTATGAACAGTCGAGGTCCTTGCTCTGAAGGATTTGTGAACTTTTGGAATAACGTTTGTTCCCAAATAAGGTCATTATTAAATTTCACGATCAAGAATAACTAGGCTACGTAACCTATGAAACGCAAAAGATCCTAAAATCAAGATTTAGTAGGTTTGATGCATGAAACTCATGAGGATATGTCTTCTAACGATTGCAAAGAACTTCTGCGAAATTCTTCGCTTCAAGGACGATGGAATACCAGGCTTAATTAATTACTCGGAGTAACCAATATTCCAAAACTAATGAGAACCAAGGCTCTCAAATAGCCAAAGCTTATTTCAAGAAGAACGAATCCTTCAATCGGATAGCCTTCGTTCCCAAAAAGTACGTTAGCTTGGTTTTAGGATGTGGATGGCCGTTGTTCATAATTTAACGATTCTAGGGAACCTGTCGGAAGGGATTTGGTTATGAAAAGAGCAATTGCTTGAAATTAGGCATTGAGGATATCTAAATTTCCAAAATCCGTTGGTAACGACGAAGCTTAAATTGCTGGATCTTCTTTCCAGAACAACCGGGGTTTCTCCTGCAATGAACATAACTCCTAACTAAAGATTATTTGCTTGCAAAATTATGAACAGTCGAGGTCCTTGCTCTGGAGGATTTGTGAACTTTTGGAATAACGTTTGTTCCCAAATAAGATCATTATTTTATTTCACGATCAAGAATAACTAGGCTACGTAACCTATGAAACGCAAAAGATCTTAAAATCAAGATTTTGTAGGTTTGATGCTTGAAACTCATGAGGATATGTCATCTAAGGATTGCAAAGAACTTCTGCGAAATTCTTTGCTTCAAGGACGATGGAATACCAGGCTTAATTAATTACTCGGAGTAACCAATATTCCAAAACTAATGAGAACCGAGGCTCTCAAATAGCCAAAGCTTATTTCAAGAAGAACGAATCCTTCAATCGGATAGCCTTAGTTTTGGAATTTTGGTTACTCCAGGCAATTAATTAAACTTTGTATTCGGTCGTCCATGAAGCGAGGATTCTTGCAGAAGTTCTTAGCAATCTTTAGGTGACAGATCCTCACGAGTTTCAAACATGAAACAAAGTAATTCTTGTTTTTAGGATATTTTGTATTTCATAGGTTACGTAGTCTGGTTATTCTTGATCTTGAAATCAAATAATCAACCTTATTTGGGAACAAACGCTATTCCCAAAGTTCTAAAAACCCCCAGTGTAAGGACCTCGGCTGTTGATAATTTTGAAGGCAAGTAATCCTTTTTTAAAGAGCTATCTTTGTTGATGGAGAAACCTCAGTTGTTCTCGAAGGAAGATCTAGCAATTTAAGCATCGTCGTTACCAACGGATTTTAGAAATTTATTTATGCTTAATCCTAAAATCCAGCAATTCGCCATTTTATAACATAATCGTTTCCTACATGTTCCCTAGAATCCTTAAATTACGAACCTCGGCTATCCACATCCTACAACCAAGCTCAAGTACTTTTTGGGAATGAGGGCTATCCGATAGATGGATTCGTTCTTCTGGAAAGAAGCTTTGGCAATTTGAGAGCCTCGGCTCTCCATTGTTTTGGAATTTTGGTAACTCCACGTAATTAATTAAACCGGGTAATCCGTCGTCCTTGAAGCGAGGACTTTTGCAGAAGTTCTTAGCAATCTTTAGGTGACGGATCCTCACGAGTTTCAAACATGAAACAAAGTAACTCTTGTTTTTAGGATAATTTGTATTTCATAGGTTACGTAGTTTGGTTATTCTTGATCTTGAAATTGAATAATCAACCTTATTTGGGAACAAACGCTATTCCCAAAGTTCTAAAAACCCCCAATGTAAGGACTCGGTTGTTCATAGTTTTGAAGGCAAGTAATCCTTTTTTTAAGTGCTATCATTGTTGAAGGCGAAAACTCGGTTGTTCTCGAAGGATGATCTAGCAATTTAAGCATCGTCGTTACCTACGGATTTTAGAAATTTGCTTATCCTCAATCCTAAATTCAAGCAATTCGTCTTTTTATAACCTAATCGTTTCCAACACGTTCCCTAGAATCATTAAATTATGAACCTCGTCTGTCCACATCCTAATATCAAGCTAACGTACTTTTTGGGAACGAAGGCTATCCGATAGAAGGATTCGTTCTTCTTAAAGGTAGCTTTGGCAATTTGAGAGCCTCGGTTCTCCTTAGTTTTGGAATTTTGGATGCTCCAGGTAATTAATTTAGCTTGGTGATCTGTCGTCCATGAAGCGAGGATTTTTCCAAAAGTTCTTGGCAATCTTTAGCTGACGGATTCTCACGAGTTTCAAACATGAAACAAGGTAATTCTTGTTTTTAGTATATTTTGTATTTCATAGGTTACGTAGTCTGGTTATTCTTGATCCTGAAATCAGATTATCAACCTTGTTTAGGAACAAACGCTATTCCCAATGTTCTAAAAAGCCCTAGTGTGAGGACCTCGGCTGTTCATCATTTTGAAGGCAAGTAATCCTTTTTCAAAGAGCTATCTTTGTTGATGGAGAAACCTTGGTTGTTCTCGAAGGAAGATCTAGCAATTTAAGCATCGTCATTACCAACAGACTTTAGAAATTTAGTTATCCTCAATCCAAAAATCTAGCAATTCGCCATTTTATAACATAATCGTTTCCTACACGTTCCCTAGAATCCTTAAATTACTAACCTCGGCTATCCACATCCTACAACAAAGCTCACGTAATTTGAATTTCATAGGTTACATAGTCTGGTTATTCTTGATCTTGAAATCAAATAATCAACCTTATTTAGGAAAAAACGCTATTCCCAAAGTTCTAAAAACCCCCAATGTAAGGAACTCGGTTGTTCATAATTTTGAAGACAAGTAATCCTTTTTTTAAGTGCTATCTTTGTTGATGGAGAAAACTCGGTTGTTCTCGAAGGATGATTTAGCAATTTAAGCATCGTCGTTACCTACGGATTTTAGAAATTTGCTTATCCTCAATCCTAAATTCAAGCAATTCGTCTTTTTATAACCTAATCATTTCCAACACGTTCCCTAGAATCATTAAATTACGAACCTCGTCTGTCCACATCCTAATATCAGGCTAACGTACTTTTTGGGAACGAAGGCTATCCGATAGAAGGATTCGTTCTTCTTAAAGGAAGCTTTGGCAATTTGAGAGCGCCTCGGTTCTCCAAAGTTTTGGAATTTTAGTATCTCCACGTAATTAATTAAACCTGGTAATCCGTCGTCCTTGAAGCGAGGATTTTTGCAGAAGTTCTTAGCAATCTTTAGGTAATGGATCCTCACGAGTTTCAAACGTGAAACAAAGTAATTCTTGTTTTTAGGATACTTTGAATTTCATAGGTTACGTAGTCTGGTTATTCTTGATCTTGAAATCAAATAATCAACCTTATTTGGGAACAAATGCTATTCCCAAAGTTCTTAGAACCCCCAGTGTAAAGACCTTGGCTGTTCATAATTTTTAAGGCAAGTAATCCTTTTTTTAGGAGCTACGTTTATTGATGAAGAAACCTCGGTTATTCTCGAAGGAAGATCTAGCAATTTAAGCATCATCGTTACCTACGAATTTTAGAAATTTACATATCCTCAATCCAAAATTCTAGCAATTCGTCTTTTTATAACCTAATCGTTTCCTACACGTTCCCTAGAATCCTTAAATTATGAACCTCTGCTGTCCACATCCTAAAATCAAGCTAACGTACTTTTTGGGAACGAAGACCATCCCATAGAAGGATTCGTTCTTCTTAAAGGAAACTTTCGCAATTTGAGAGCCTTGGTTCTCCTTAGTTTTGGAATTTTGGATACTCTAGCTAATTAATTTAACTTGGTGATCTGTCGTCCATGAAGCAAGGATTTCTGCAGAACTTCTTAGCAATCTTTAAGCGACGGATCCTCATGATTTTCAAACATGAGACAAAGTAATTCTTTTTTTTAAGATATTTTGTATTTCATAGGTTACGTAGACTGGTTATTCTTGATCTTGAAATCAAATAATCAACCTTATTTGGGAACAAATGCTATTCCCAAAGTTCTAAAATCCCCAAGTGTAAGGACCTCGGCTGTTCATAATTTTCAAGGCAAGTAATCCTTTTTTAAAGCGCTATCTTTGTTGATGGAGAAACCTTGGTTGTTCTTGAAGGAAGATCTAGCAATTTAAGCATCGTCGTTACCTATGGATTTTAGAAATTTATTTATCCTCAATCATAAATTCAAGCAATTCGACTTTTTTATAACCTAATCGTTTCCTACACGTTACCTAGAATCCTTAAATTACGAACCACGGTTGTCCACATCCTAAAATCAAGCTAACGTACTTTTTGGGAATGAAGGCTATCCGATAGAAGGATTCGTTCTTCTTGAAGGAAGCTTTGACAATTTGAGTGCCTTGGTTCTCCTTAGTTTTGGAATTTTGGTTACTCTAGGTAATCAATTTAACTTGGTATTCGGTTGTCCATGAAGCGAGGATTCTTGCAGAAGTTCTTAGCAATCTTTAGGTGATGGATCCTTACGAGTTTCAAACATGCAACAAAGTAATTCTTGTTTTTAGGATACTTTGAATTTCATAGGTTACGTAGCCTGGTTATTCTTGATGTTGAAATCAATTAATCAACTTTCTTTGGGAACAAATGCTGTTCCCAAACTTCTAATAACCCCCAGTGTAAAGACCTTGGTTGTTCATAATTTTTTAGGCAAGTAATCCTTTTTTTAGGAGCTACGTTTATTGATGAAGAAACCTCGGTTGTTCTCGATGGAAGATCTAGCAATTTAAGCATCGTCGTTACCAACGGATTTTAGAAATTTACTTATCCTCAATCCTAAATTCAAGCAATTCCTCTTTTTACTACCTAATCGTTTCCTACACGTTCTCTAGAATCCTTAAATTACGACCTCAGCTATCCACATCCTAAAATCAAGCTAACATACTTTTTTGGAACGAAGGCCATCCGATAGAAGGATTCGTTCTTCTAGAAGAAAGATTTAGCAATTCGAGAGCCTCGGTTCTCCTTAGTTTTGGAATTTCGGATACTCCAGGTAATTAATTTAACTTGGTGATCTGTCGTCCATGAAGCAAAAATTTTTGCAGAAGTTCTTAGCAGTCTTTAAGGGACGGATCCTCATGATTTTCAAACATGAAACAAAGTAATTCTTGTGTTTAAGATATTTTGTATTTCATAGGTTACGTAGTCTGGTTATTCTTGATCTTGAAATCAAATAATCAACCTTATTTGGGAACAAACACTATTCCCAAAGTTCTAAAAACCCCTTGTGTAAGGACCTCTGCTGTTCACAATTTTGAAGGCAATTAATCCTTTTTTAAAGAGCTATCTTTGTTGACGGAGAAACCTCGGTTGTTCTCGAAGGAAGATCTAGCAATTTAAGCATCGTCGTTACCTACGGATTTTAGAAATTTATTTATCCTCAATCCTAAATTCAAGCAATTCGTCTTTTTATAACCTAATCGTTTCCTACACGTTCCCAAGAATCCTTAAATTACGAACCACGGCTGTCCACATCCTAAAATCAAGCTAACGTACTTTTTGGGAATGAAGGCTATCCGATAGAAGGATTCATTATTCTTGAAGGAAGCTTTGGCAATTTGAGAGCCTCGGTTCTCCTTAGTTTTGGAATTTTGGTTAGTCCAGGTAATTAATTAAACTTTGTATTCGGTCGTCCATGAAGCGAAGATTCTTGTAGAAGTTCTTAGCAATCTTTAGGTGACGGATCCTCACGAGTTTCAAACATGAAACAAAGTAATTCTTGTTTTTAGGATATTTTGTGTTTCATAGGTTACGTATTCTGATTATTCTTGATCTTGAAATCAAATTATCAACCTTGTTTGGGAAGAAACGTTATTCCCAAAGTTTTAAAAACCCCCAGTGTAAGGAATTCGGCTGTTCATAATTTTGAAGGCAAGTAATCCTGTTTTAAAGAGCTATCTTTGTTGATAGAGAAACCTCGGTTGTGCTCGAAGGAAGATCTAGCAATTTAAGCATCGTCGTTACCAACGGATTTTAGAAATTTAGTTATCCTCAATCCTAAAATCCAGCAATTCGCCATTTTATAACATAATCGTTTCCTATACGTTCCCTAGAATACTTAAATGACGAACCTCGGCTATCTACATCCTACAACCAAGCTCATGTACTTCTTAGGAACGAAGGCTATCCGATAGAAGGATTCGTTCTTCTAGAAAGAAGCTTTGGCAATTTGAGAGCCTCGGCTCTCCATAGTTTTGGAATTTTGGTAACTCCACGTAATTAATTAAACCTGGCAATCCGTCGTCCTTGAAGTGAGGATTTTTGTAGATGTTCTTAGCAATCTTTAGGTGACGGATCCTCTCAAGTTTCAAACAGGAAACAAAGTAACTCTTGTTTTTAGGAAAATTTGTATTTCATAGGTTTCGTAGTCTGGTTATTCTTGATCTTGAAATCAAATAATCAACCTTATTTGGGAACAAACGCTTTTCCCAAAGTTCTAAAAACCCCTAGTGTACGGACCTCGGCTGTTCATAATTCTGATGGCATGTAATCCTTTTTTTAAGAGCTATCTTTGTTGATGGAGAAAACTTGGTTGTTCTCGAAGGAAGAGCTAGCAATTTAAGCATCGTCATTAGCTACGGATTTTTGAAATTTACATATCCTCAATTCTACAACCAAGCTCACGTACTTTTTAGGAACGATGGCTATCCGATAGAAGGATTCGTTCTTCTTAAAGGAAGCTTTGGCAATTTGAGAGCCTCGGTTCTCCTTAGTTTTGGAATTTTGGATGCTCCAGGTAATTAATTTAACATGGTGATCTGTCGTCCATGAAGCAAGGATTTTTGCAGAAGTTCTTCGCAATCTTTAGCTGACGGATTCTTACGAGTTTCAAACATGATACAAGGTAATTCTAGTTTTTAGTATATTTGGTATTTCATAGCTTACGTAGTCTAGTTATTCTTGATCTTGAAATCAAATTATCAACCTTGTTTGGGAACAAACGCTATTCCCAATGTTCTAAAAACCCCTAGTGTGAGGACCTCGGCTGTTGATAATTTTGAAGGCAAGTAATCCTTTTTTAAAGAGCTATCTTTGTTGATGGAGAAACCGTGGTTGTTCTCGAATGAAGATCTAGCAATTTAAGCATCGTCATTACCAACAAACTTTAGAAATTTAGTTATCCTCAATCCTAAAATCCAGCAATTCGCCATTTTATAACATAATCGTTTCCTACACGTTCCCTAAAATCCTTAAATTACTAACCTCGGCTATCCACATCCTACAACAAAGCTCATGCACTTTTTGGGAATGAAGGCTATCCGATAGAAGGATTCATTCTTCTGGAAAAAAGCTTTGGCAAATTGAGAGCCTCGGCTCTCCATAGTTTTGGAATTTTGGTAACTCCACGTAATTAATTAAACCTGGTAATCAGTCGTCCTTGATGCAAGGATTTTTGCAGATGTTCTTAGCAATGTTTAGAAGACGGATCCTCACGAGTTTCAAACATGAAACAAAGTAATTCTTGTTTTTAGGACATTTTGAATTTCATAGGTTACGTAGTCTGGTTATTCTTGATCTTGAAATCAAATAATCAACCTTATTTAGGAACAAACGCTATTCCCAAAGTTCTAAAAACCCCCAGTGTAAGGACCTCGGCTGTTCATAATTTTGAAGACAAGTAATCCTTTTTTTAAGAGCTATCTTTGTTGATGGAGAAACCACGGTTTTTCCCGAAGGTAGATATAGCAGTTGAAGTGTCATCGTTTCCAACGAATTTTAGAAATTTACATATCCTTAATCCTAAATTCAAGCAATTCGTCTTTTTATAACCTAATCGTTTCCTACATGTTCCCTAGAATCCTTAAATTATGAACCTCGGCTGTCCACATCCTAAAATCAAGCTAACGTACTTTTTGGGAACGAAGGCCATCCGATAGAAGGATTCGTTCTTCTTGAAGGAACCTTTGGCAATTTGAGAGCATCGGTTCTGCTTAGTTTTGGAATTTTGGATACTCCAGGTAATTAACTTAACTTAGTGATCTATCGTCCATGAAGCGAGGATTTTTGCAGAAGTTCTTAGCAATCTTTAGGTGACGGATCCTCACGAGTTTGAAACATGAAACAAAGTAATTCTTGTTTTTAGGATACTTTGAATTTCATAGGTTACGTAGCCTGGTTATTCTTGATTTTGAAATCAAATTATCAACTTTAATTGGGAACAAATGCTATTCCCAAAGTTCTAAAAACCCCCAGTGTAAGGACCTCGGCTGTTCATAATTTTGAAGGCAAGTAATCCTTTTTTTAGGAGCTATGTTAATTGATGGAGAAACCTCGGTTGTTCTCGAAGGAAGATCTAGCAATTTAAGCATCATCGTTTCCAACGAATTTTAGAAATTTACATATCCTCAATCCTAAATTCAAGCGATTCGTCTTTTTATAACCTAATAGTTTCTGACACGTTCCCTAGAATCCTTAAGTTACGAACGTCGGCTGTCCTCATCCTAAAATCTAGCTAACGTACTTTTTGGGAACGAAGGCCATCCGATAGAAGGATTCGTTCTTCTTAAAGGAACCTTTCGCAATTTGAGAGCATTGGTTCTCCCTAGTTTTGGAATTTTGGATGCTCTAGCTAATTAATTTAACTTGGTGATCTGTCGTCCATGAAGCGAGGATTTTTGCAGAAGTTCTTAGCAATCTTTAAGCGACGGATCCTCATGATTTTCAAACATGAAACAAAGTAATTCTTGTTTTTAGGATAGTTTGTATTTCATAGGTTACGTAGACTGGTTATTCTTGATCTTGAAATCAAATAATCAACCTTATTTGGAAACAATGGATTTCAGAAATTTACTTATCCTCAAACCTAAATTCAAGCAATTCGTCTTTTTATAACCTAATCGTTTCCTACACATTCCCTAGAATCCTTAAATTACGAACCTCGGCTGTCCACATCCTACAACCAAGCTCACGTACTTTTTGGGAACGAAGGCTATCCGATAGAAGGATTCGTTCTTCTGGAAAGAAGCTTTGGCAATTTGAGAGCCTAAGTTCTCCTTAGTTTTGGAATTTTGGTAACTCCAAGTAATTAATTAAACTTGGTAATCCGTCGTCCTTGAAGCATGGATTTTTGCAGAAGTTCTTAGCAATCATTAGGTGACGGATCCTCGTGGGTTTCAAACATGAAACAAAGTAATTCTTGTTTTTAGGATATTTTGTATTACGTAGGTTACGTAGTCTGGCTATTCCTGATCTTGAAATCAAATAATCAACCTTATTTGGGAACAAACGCGATTCAAAAAGTTCTAAAAACCCCCAGTATAAGTACCTCAGCTGTTCATAATTTTGAAGGCAAGTAATCCTTTTTTTAAGAGCTATCTTTCTTGATGGAGAAACCTCGGTAGTTCCCGAAGGAAGATCTAGCAATTTAAGAATCGTCGTTACCACCGGATTTTAGAAATATAGTTATCCTCAATCCTAAATCCAGCAATTCGACTTTTTATAACCAAATCGTTTCTTACACGTTCTCTAGAATCCTTAAATTACGAACCTCGGCTATCCACATCCTACAACCAGGCTACGTACTTTTTGGGAACGAAGGCTATCGGATAGAAGGATTCGTTCTTTTGGAAAGAAGCTTTGGCAATTTGACAGCCTCGGTTCTCCATAGTTTTGGAATGTTGGAAACTCCAAGTAATTAACCAAACCTGGTAATCCGTCATCCTTGAAGCAAGGATTTTTGCAGAAGTTCTTAGCAATCATTAGGTGACGGATCCTTACGAGTTACTAACATGAAACAAAGTAATTCTTGTTTGTAAGATATTTTGTATTTCGTAGGTTACGTAGTCTGGCTATTCATGATCTTGAAATCAAATAATCAACCTTATTTGGGAACAAACGCGATTCACAAAGTTCTAAAAACCCCCAGTATAAGTACCTCGGCTGTTCATAATTTTGAAGGCAAGTAATCCTTTTTTTAAGAGCTATCTTTGTTGATGGAGAAACCTCGGTTGTTCTCGAAGGAAGATCTAGCAATATAAGCATCGTCGTTACCAACGGATTTTAGAAATTTACTTATCCTCAATCCTAAATTCAAGCAATTCGTCTTTTTATAACCTAATCGTTTCCTATACGTTCCCTAGAATCCCTGAATTACGAACCTCGGCTGTCCACATCCTACAACCAAGCTCACGTACTTTTTGGGAACGAAGGCTATCCGATAGAAGGATTCGTTCTTCTGGAAAGAAGCTTTGGCAATTTGAGAGCCTAAGTTCTCCTTAGTTTTGGAATTTTGGTAACTCCAAGTAATTAATTAAACTTGGTAATCCGTCGTCCTTGAAGCATGGATTTTTGCAGAAGTTCTTAGCAATCATTAGGTGACGGATCCTCGTGGGTTTCAAACATGAAACAAAGTAATTCTTGTTTTTAGGATATTTTGTATTACGTAGGTTACGTAGTCTGGCTATTCTTGATCTTGAAATCAAATAATCAACCTTATTTGGGAACAAACGCGATTCAAAAAGTTCTAAAAACCCCCAGTATAAGTACCTCAGCTGTTCATAATTTTGAAGGCAAGTAATCCTTTTTTTAAGAGCTATCTTTCTTGATGGAGAAACCTCGGTAGTTCCCGAAGGAAGATCTAGCAATTTAAGAATCGTCGTTACCACCGGATTTTAGAAATATAGTTATCCTCAATCCTAAAATCCAGCAATTCGACTTTTTATAACCAAATCGTTTCTTACACGTTCTCTAGAATCCTTAAATTACGAACCTCGGCTATCCACATCCTACAACCAGGCTTACGTACTTTTTGGGAACGAAGGCTATCGGATAGAAGGATTCGTTCTTTTGGAAAGAAGCTTTGGCAATTTGACAGCCTCGGTTCTCCATAGTTTTGGAATGTTGGAAACTCCAAGTAATTAACCAAACCTGGTAATCCGTCATCCTTGAAGCAAGGATTTTTGCAGAAGTTCTTAGCAATCATTAGGTGACGGATCCTTACGAGTTACTAACATGAAACAAAGTAATTCTTGTTTGTAAGATATTTTGTATTTCGTAGGTTACGTAGTCTGGCTATTCATGATCTTGAAATCAAATAATCAACCTTATTTGGGAACAAACGCGATTCACAAAGTTCTAAAAACCCCCAGTATAAGTACCTCGGCTGTTCATAATTTTTGAAGGCAAGTAATCCTTTTTTTAAGAGCTATCTTTGTTGATGGAGAAACCTCGGTTGTTCTCGAAGGAAGATCTAGCAATATAAGCATCGTCGTTACCAACGGATTTTAGAAATTTACTTATCCTCAATCCTAAATTCAAGCAATTCGTCTTTTTATAACCTAATCGTTTCCTATACGTTCCCTAGAATCCCTGAATTACGAACCTCGGCTATCCACATCCTACAACCAAGCTCATGTACTTTTTGGGAACGAAGGTTATCCGATAGAAGGATTCGTTCCTCTGGAAAGATGCTTTGGCAATTTGAGAGCCTCGGTTCTCCTTAGTTTTGGAATTTTGGTAACTCCACGTAATAAATTAAACCTGGTAATCCATCGTCCATGAAGCGAGGATTTTTGCAGATGTTCTTAGCAATCTTTTGGTGACGGATCCTCACGAGCTTCAAACATAAAATAAAGTAATTCTTGTTTTTAAGATATTTTGTATTTCATAGGTTATATAGTCTGGTTATTCTTGATCTTGAAATCAAATAATAAACCTTATTTGGGAACAAACGCGATTCACAAAGTTCTAAAAACCCCCAGTATAAGTACCTCGGCTGTTCATAATTTTGAAGGCAAGTAATCCTTTTTTTAAAAGCTATCTTTGTTGATGGAGAAACCTCGGTCGTTCTCGAAGGAAGATCTAGCAATATAAGCATCGTCGTTACCAACGGATTTTAGAAATTTACTTATCCTCAATCCTAAATTCAAGCAATTCGTCTTTTTATAACCTAATCGTTTCCTACACGTTCCCTAGATCCCTGAATTACGAACCTCGGCTATCCACATCCTACAACCAAGCTCATGTACTTTTTGGGAACGAAGGTTATCCGATAGAAGGATTCGTTCCTCTGGAAAGATGCTTTGGCAATTTGAGAGCCTCGGTTCTCCTTAGTTTTGGAATTTTGGTAACTCCACGTAATAAATTAAACCTGGTAATCCATCGTCCATGAAGCGAGGATTTTTGCAGATGTTCTTAGCAATCTTTTGGTGACGGATCCTCACGAGTTTCAAACATAAAATAAAGTAATTCTTGTTTTTAAGATATTTTGTATTTCATAGGTTATATAGTCTGGTTATTCTTGATCTTGAAATCAAATAATAAACCTTATTTGGGAACAAACGCGATTCACAAAGTTCTAAAAACCCCCAGTATAAGTACCTCGGCTGTTCATAATTTTGAAGGCAAGTAATCCTTTTTTTAAGAGCTATCTTTGTTGATGGAGAAACCTCGGTCGTTCTCGAAGGAAGATCTAGCAATATAAGCATCGTCGTTACCAACGGATTTTAGAAATTTACTTATCCTCAATCCTAAATTCAAGCAATTCGTCTTTTTATAACCTAATCGTTTCCTACACGTTCCCTAGATCCCTGAATTACGAACCTCGGCTATCCACATCCTACAACCAAGCTCATGTACTTTTTGGGAACGAAGGCTATCCGATAGAAGGATTCGTTGCTCTGGAAAGATGCTTTGGCAATTTGAGAGCCTCGGTTCTCCTTAGTTTTGGAATTTTGGTAACTCCACGTAATAAATTAAACCTGGTAATCCATCGTCCTTGAAGCGAGGATTTTTGCAGATGTTCTTAGCAATCTTTTGGTGACGGATCCTCACGAGTTTCAAACATAAAATAAAGTAATTCTTGTTTTTAAGATATTTTGTATTTCATAGGTTATATAGTCTGGTTATTCTTGATCTTGAAATCAAATAATAAACCTTATTTGGGAACAAACGCGATTCACAAAGTTCTAAAAACCCCCAGTGTAAGTACCTCGGCTGTTCATAATTTTGAAGGCAAGTAATCCTTTTTTTAAGAGCTATCTTTGTTGATGGAGAAACCTCGGTCGTTCTCGAAGGAAGATCTAGCAATATAAGCATCGTCGTTACCAACGGATTTTAGAAATTTACTTATCCTCAATCCTAAATTCAAGCAATTCGTCTTTTTATAACCTAATCGTTTCCTACACGTTCCCTAGAATCCCTAAATTACGAACCTCGGCTATCCACATCGTACAACCAAGCTCATGTACTTTTTGGGAACGAAGGCTATCCGATAGAAGGATTCGTTCCTCTGGAAAGATGCTTTCGCAATTTGAGAGCCTCGGTTCTCCTTAGTTTTGGAATTTTGGTTACTCCAGGCAATTAATTAAACTTTGTATTCGGTCGTCCATGAAGCGAGGATTCTTGCAGAAGTTCTTAGCAATCTTTAGGTGACGGATCCTCACGAGTTTCAAACATGAAACAAAGTAATTCTTGTTTTTAAGATATTTTGTATTTCATAGGTTACGTAGTCTGGTTATTCTTGATCTTGAAATCAAATAATCAACCTTATTTGGGAACAAACGCTATTCCAAAAGTTCTAAAAACCCCCAGTATAAGTACCTCGGCTGTTCATAATTTTGAAGGCAAGTAATCCTTTTTTTAAGAGCTATCTTTGTTGATGGAGAAACCTCGGTAGTTCCCAAAGGAAGATCTAGCAATTTAAGCATCGTCGTTACCACCGGATTTTCGAAATATAGTTATCCTCAATCCTAAAATCCAGCAATTCGACTTTTTATAACCTAATCGTTTCTTACAAGTTCTCTAGAATCCTTAAATTACGAACCTCGGCTATCCACATCCTATAACCAGGCTTACGTACTTTTTGGGAATGAAGGCTATCGGATAGAAAGATTCGTTCTTTTGGAAAGAAGCTTTGGCAATTTGACAGCCTCGGTTCTCCATAGTTTTGGAATGTTGGAAACTCCAAGTAATTAATCAAACCTGGTAATCCGTCGTCCTTGAAGTAAAGATTTTTGCAGAAGTTGTTAGCAATCATTAGGTGACGGATCCACGCGAGTTTCAAACATGAAACAAAGTAATTCTTGTTTTTAGGATATTTTGTATTTCATAGGTTACGTAGTCTGGTTATTCTTGATCTTGAAATCAAATAATAAACCTTATTTGCGAACAAAAGCTATTCCCAAAGTTCTAAAATCCCCCAGTGTAAGGACCTCGGCTGTTCATAGTTTTGAAGGCAAATAATCCTTTTTTTAAGAGCTATCTTTATTGATGTAGAAACCTCGGTCGTTCTCGAAGGAAGATCTAGCAATATAAGCATCGTCGTTACCAACGGATTTTAGAAATTTACTTATCCTCAATCCTAAATTCAAGCAATTCGTCCTTTTATAACCTAATCGTTTCCTACACGTTCCCTAGAATCCCTAAATTACGTACCTCGGCTATCCACATCCTACAACCAAGCTCATGTACTTTTTGGGTACGAAGGCTATCCGATAGAAGGATTCGTTCCTCTGGAAAGATGCTTTGGCAATTTGAGAGCCTCGGTTCTCCTTAGTTTTGGAATTTTGGTAACTTCACGTAATAAATTAAACCTGGTAATCCATCGTCCTTGAAGCGAGGATTTTTGCAGATGTTCTTAGAAATCTTTTGGTGACGGATCTTCACGAGTTTCAAACATAAAACAAAGTAATTCTTGTTTTTAAGATATTTTGTATTTCATAGGTTACATAGTCTGGTTATTCTTGATCTTGAAATCAAATAATAAACCTTATTTGGGAACAAACGTGATTCACAAAGTTCTAAAAACCCCCAGTGTAAGTACCTCGGCTGTTCATAATTTTGAAGACAAGTAATCCTTTTTTTAAGAGCTATCTTTATTGATGGAGAAACCTCGGTAGTTCCCGAAGGAAGATCTAGCAATTTAAGCATCGTCGTTACCACCGGATTTTCGAAATATAGTTATCCTCAATCCTAAAATCCAGCAATTCGACTTTTTATAACCTAATCGTTTCTTACACGTTCTCTAGAATCCTTAAATTACGAACCTCGGCTATCCACATCCTACAACCAGGCTCACGTACTTTTTGGGAACGAAGGCTATCGGATAGAAGGATTCGTTCTTTGGGAAAAAAAATTTTGGCAATTTGAGAGCCTCGGTTCTCTATAGTTTTGGAACGTTGGTAACTCCAAGTAATTAATCAAACCTGGTAATCCGTCGTCCTTGAAGCAAGGATTTTTGCAGAAGTTGTTAGCAATTTTTAGGTGTCGGATCCTTACGAGTTACTAACTTGAAATAAAGTAATTCTTGTTTGTAAGATATTTTGTATTTCATAGGTTACGTAGTCTGGCTATTCTTGATCTTGAAATCAAATAATCAACCTTATTTAGGAGCAAACGCTATTCCCAAAGTTCTAAAAACCCCCAGTGTAAGGACCTCGGCTGTTCATAATTTTGAAGGCAAGTAATCCTTTTTTTGGAGCTACGTTTATTGATGTAGAAACCTCGGTCGTTCTCGAAGGAAGATCTAGCAATATAAGCATCGTCGTTACCAACGGATTTTAGAAATTTACTTATCCTCAATCCTAAATTCAAGCAATTCGTCCTTTTATAACCTAATCGTTTCCTACACGTTCCCTAGAATCCCTAAATTACGTACCTCGGCTATCCACATCCTACAACCAAGCTCATGTACTTTTTGGGTACGAAGGCTATCCGATAGAAGGATTCGTTCCTCTGGAAAGATGCTTTGGCAATTTGAGAGCCTCGGTTCTCCTTAGTTTTGGAATTTTGGTAACTTCACGTAATAAATTAAACCTGGTAATCCATCGTCCTTGAAGCGAGGATTTTTGCAGATGTTCTTAGAAATCTTTTGGTGACGGATCTTCACGAGTTTCAAACATAAAACAAAGTAATTCTTGTTTTTAAGATATTTTGTATTTCATAGGTTACATAGTCTGGTTATTCTTGATCTTGAAATCAAATAATAAACCTTATTTGGGAACAAACGTGATTCACAAAGTTCTAAAAACCCCCAGTGTAAGTACCTCGGCTGTTCATAATTTTGAAGACAAGTAATCCTTTTTTTAAGAGCTATCTTTATTGATGGAGAAACCTCGGTAGTTCCCGAAGGAAGATCTAGCAATTTAAGCATCGTCGTTACCACCGGATTTTCGAAATATAGTTATCCTCAATCCTAAAATCCAGCAATTCGACTTTTTATAACCTAATCGTTTCTTACACGTTCTCTAGAATCCTTAAATTACGAACCTCGGCTATCCACATCCTACAACCAGGCTCACGTACTTTTTGGGAACGAAGGCTATCGGATAGAAGGATTCGTTCTTTGGGAAAAAAAATTTTGGCAATTTGAGAGCCTCGGTTCTCTATAGTTTTGGAACGTTGGTAACTCCAAGTAATTAATCAAACCTGGTAATCCGTCGTCCTTGAAGCAAGGATTTTTGCAGAAGTTGTTAGCAATTTTTAGGTGTCGGATCCTTACGAGTTACTAACTTGAAATAAAGTAATTCTTGTTTGTAAGATATTTTGTATTTCATAGGTTACGTAGTCTGGCTATTCTTGATCTTGAAATCAAATAATCAACCTTATTTAGGAGCAAACGCTATTCCCAAAGTTCTAAAAACCCCCAGTGTAAGGACCTCGGCTGTTCATAATTTTGAAGGCAAGTAATCCTTTTTTTGGAGCTACGTTTATTGATGGAGAAACCTCGGTTGTTCTCGAAGGAAGATCTAGCAATATAAGCATCTTCGTTACCAACGGATTTTAGAAATTTACTTATCCTCAATCCTAAATTCAAGCAATTCGTCTTTTTATAACCTAATCGTTTCCTACACGTTCCCTAGAATCCCTAAATTACGAACCTCGGCTATCCACATCGTACAACCAAGCTCATGTACTTTTTGGGAACGAAGGCTATCCGATAGAAGGATTCGTTCCTCTGGAAAGATGCTTTGGCAATTTGAGAGCCTCGGTTCTCCTTAGTTTTGGAATTTTGGACACTCCAGGTAATTAATTTAACTTGGTGATTTGTCATCCATGAAGCGAGGATTTTTGCAGAAGTTCTTAGCAATCTTTTGGTGACGGATCCTCACGAGTTTCAAACATGAAACAAAGTAATTCTTGTTTTTAAGATTTTTTGTATTTCATAGGTTACATAGTCTAGTTATTCTTGATATTGAAAGCAAATAATCAACCTTATTTGGGAACAAATGTGATTCACAAAGTTCTAAAAACCCCCAGTGTAAGTACCTCGGTTGTTCATAATTTTGAAGGCAAGTAATCCTTTTTTAAAGAGCCATCTTTGTTGATGGAGAAACCTCGGTTGTTCTCAAAGCAAGATCTAACAATTTAAGCATCGTCATTATCAATGGATTTTAGAAATTTACTTATCCTCAATCCTAAATTCAAGCAATTCGCCTTTTTATAACCTAATCGATTCCTGCACGTTCCCTAGAATCCTTAAATTACGAACCTCGGCTATCCACATCTTAAAATCATGCTATCGTACTTTTTGAGAACGAAGGCTATCCGATAGAAGGATTCGTTCTTCTTGAAGGAACCTTTGGCAATTTGAGAGCCTCGGTTCTCCAAAGTTTTGGAATTTTGGATACTTCAGGTAATTAATCGAACTTGGTGATCTGTCGTCCCTAAAGCGAGGATTTTTGCAGAAGTTGTTAGCAATCTTTTGGTGACGGATCCTCACGAGTTTCAAACATGAAACAGAGTAATTCTTGTTTTTAGGATATTTTGTATTTCATAGGTTACGTAGTCTGGTTATTCTTAATCTTGAAATCAAATTATCTACCTTGTTTGGGAAGAAACGCTATTCCCAAAGTTCTAAAAACCCACAGTGTAAGGAATTCGGCTGTTCATAATTTTGAAGGCAAGTAATCCTGTTTTAAAGAGCTATCTTTGTTGATAGAGAAACCTCGGTTGTTCTCGAAGGAAGATCTAGCAATTTAAGCATCGTCATTACCAACGGATTTTAGAAATTTATTTATCCTCAATCCTAAATTCAAGCAATTCGACTTTTTTATAACCTAATCGTTTCCTACACGTTACCTAGAATCCTTAAATTACGAACCACGGTTGTCTACATCCTAAAATCAAGCTAACGTACTTTTTGGGAACGAAGGCCATCCGATAGAAGGATTCGTTCTTCTTGAAGGAACCTTTGGCAATTTGAGAGCATCGATTCTGCTTAGTTTTGGAATTTTGGATACTCCAGGTAATTAACTTAACTTAGTGATCTATCGTCCATGAAGCGAGGATTCTTGCAGAAGTTCTTAGCAATCTTTAGGTGACGGATCCTCACGAGTTTGAAACATGAAACAAAGTAATTCTTGTTTTTAGGATACTTTGAATTTCATAGGTTACGTAGCATGGTTATTCTTGATTTTGAAATCAAATTATCAACTTTAATTGGGAACAAATGCTATTCCCAAAGTTCTAAAAACCCCCAGTGTAAGGACCTCGGCTGTTCATAATTTTGAAGGCAAGTAATCCTTTTTTTAGGAGCTACGTTTATTGATGGAGAAACCTCGGTTGTTCTCGGAGGAAAATCTAGCAATTTAAGCATCGTCGTTACCAACGGATTTTGGAAATTTACTTATCCACAATCCTAAATTCAAGCAATTCCTCTTTTTATTACCTAATCGTTTCCTACACGTTCTCTAGAATCCTTAAATTACGACCTCAGCTGTCCACATCCTAAAATCAAGCTAACATACTTTTTGGGAACGAAGGCCATCCGATAGAAGGATTCGTTCTTCTTGAAGGAAGATTTGGCAATTTGAGAGCCTCGATTCTCCTTAGTTTTGGAATTTTGGATACTCTACGTAATTAATTTAACTTGGTGATCTGTCCTCCATGAAGCATGGATTTTTGCAGAAGTTCTTAGCAATCTTTCAGTGACGGATCCTCGTGAGTTTCAAACATGAAACAAAGTAATTCTTGTTTTTAAGATATTTTGTATTTCATAGGTTACGTAATCTGGTTATTCTTGATCTTGAAATCAAATAATCAACCTTATTTGGGAACAAATGCTATTCCCAAAGTTCTAAAAATCCCCGGTGTAAGGACCTCGGCTGTTCATAGTTTTGAAGGCAAGTACTCCTTTTTTTAAGAGCTATCTTTGTTGATGGAGAAACCACGGTTTTTCCCGAAAGTAGATATAGCAGTTGAAGCATCATCGTTACCAACGAATTTTAGAAATTTACATATCCTTAATCCTAAATTCAAGCAATTCGTCTTTTTATAACCTAATCGTTTCCTACACATTCCCTAGAATCCTTAAATTATGAACCTCGGCTGTCCACATCCTAAAATCAAGCTAACGTACTTTTTGGGAACGAAGGCCATCCGATAGAAGGATTCGTTCTTCTTGAAGGAACCTTTGGCAATTTGAGAGCATCGGTTCTGCTTAGTTTTGGAATTTTGGATACTCCAGGTAATTAACTTAACTTAGTGATCTATCGTCCATGAAGCGAGGATTTTTGCAGAAGTTCTTAGCAATCTTTAGGTGACGGATCCTCACGAGTTTCAAACATGAAACAAAGTAATTCTTGTTTTTAGGATACTTTGAATTTCATAGGTTACGTAGCCTGGTTATTCTTGATTTTGAAATCAAATTATCAACTTTAATTGGGAACAAATGCTATTCCCAAAGTTCTAAAAACCTCCAGTGTAAGGACCTCGGCTGTTCATAATTTTGAAGGCAAGTAATCCTTTTTTTAGGAGCTATGTTAATTGATGGAGAAACCTCGGTTGTTCTCGAAGGAAGATCTAGCAATTTAAGCATCGTCGTTACCAACGGATTTTAGAAATTTACTTATCCACAATCCTAAATTCAAGCAATTCCTCTTTTTATTACCTAATCGTTTCCTACACGTTCTCTAGAATCCTTAAATTACGACCTTAGCTGTCCACATCCTAAAATCAAGCTAACATACTTTTTGGGAACGAAGGCCATCCGATAGAAGGATTCGTTCTTCTTGAAGGAAGATTTGGCAATTTGAGAGCCTCGATTCTCCTTAGTTTTGGAATTTTGGATACTCTACGTAATTAATTTAACTTGGTGATCTGTCCTCCATGAAGCATGGATTTTTGCATAAGTTCTTAGCAATCTTTCGGTGACGGATCCTCGTGAGTTTCAAACATGAAACAAAGTAATTCTTGTTTTTAAGATATTTTGTATTTCATAGGTTATGTAGTGTGGTTATTCTTGATCTTGAAATCAAATAATCAACCTTATTTGGGAACAATGGATTTCAGAAATTTACTTATCCTCAATCCTAAATTCAAGCAATTCGTCTTTTTATAACCTAATCGTTTCCTACACATTCCCTAGAATCCTTAAATTACGAACCTCGGCTGTCCACATCCTACAACCAAGCTCACGTACTTTTTGGGAAGGAAGGCTATCCGATAGAAGGATTCGTTCTTCTGGAACGAAGCTTTGGCAATTTGAGAGCCTAAGTTCTCCTTAGTTTTGGAATTTTGGTAACTCCAAGTAATTAATTAAACCTGGTAATCCGTCGTCCTTGAAGCATGGATTTTTGCAGAAGTTCTTAGCAATCATTAGGTGACAGATCCTCGTGGGTTTCAAACATGAAACAAAGTAATTCTTGTTTTTAGGATATTTTGTATTTCATAGGTTACGTAGTCTGGTTATTCTTAATCTTGAAATCAAATAATAATCCTTATTTGCGAACAAACGCTATTTCCAAAGTTTTAAAAACCCCCAGTAGACTTCGGCTGTTCATAGTTTTGAAGGCAAGTAATCCTTTTTTTAAGAGCTATCTTTGTTGATGGAGTAAACTCGGTTGTTCTCGAAGGAAGGTTTAGCAATTTAAGCATCGTTGTTACCTACAGATTTTAGAAATTTACTTACCCTCAATCCAAAATTCCAGCAATTCGTCTTTCTATAACCTAATCGTTTCCTACACATTCCCTAGAATTCTTATATTACGAACCTCGGCTGTCCACCTCCTACAACTAAGCTCACGTACTTTTTGGGAACGAAGGCTATTCGATAGAAGGATTCGTTCTTCTAGAAAAAAGCTTTGGCAATTTGAGAGCCTCGATTCTCCCTAGTTTTGGAATTTTGGTAACTCCAAGTAATTAATTAAACCTGATAATCCATCGTCCTTGAAGCAAGGATTTTTGCAGAAGTTCTTAGCAATCATTAGGTGACGGATCCTTACGAGTTTCAAACATGAAACAAAGTAATTCTTGTTTTTAGGATATTTTGTATTTCATAGGTTACGTAGTCTAGTTATTCTTGATTTTGAAATCAAATAATAAACCTTATTTGGGAACAAACGCTATTCCCAAAGTTCTAAAAACCCCTAGTGTAAGGACTTCGGCTATTCATAGTTTTGAAGACAAGTAATCCTTTTATTAAGAGCTATCTTTATTGATGGAGAAACTTCGGTTGTTCTCGAAGGAAGATCTAGAAATTTAAGCATCGTTGTTACCTACGGATTTTAGAAATTTACTTATCCTCAATCCTAAATTAAAGCAATTCGTCTTTTTATAACCTAATCGTTTCCTACATGTTCCCTAGAATCCTTAAATTACGAACCTTGGCTATCCACGTCCTACAACCAAGCTCACGTACTTTTTGGGAACGAAGGTTATCCAATAGAAGGATTCATTCTTTTGGAAAGAAGCTTTGGCAATTTGAGAGCCTCGGTTCTCCATAGTTGTGGAATTTTGGTAACTCCACGTAATTAATTAAACCTGGTAATCCGTCGTCCTTAAAGCGAAGATTTTTGCAGAAGTTCTTAGCAATCTTTAGGTGGCGGATCCTCATGAGTTTCAAATAAGAAACAAAGTAATTCTTGTGTTTAGGATATTTTGTATTTCATAGGTTACTTAGTCTAGTTATTCTTGATCTTGAAATCCAAAAACCAACCTTATTTGGGAACAAACGCAATTCCCAAAGATCTAAAAGCCCCCAATGTAAGGACTTCGGCTGTTTATAATTTTGAAGGCAAGTAATCCATTTTTTAAGAGCTATCTTTGTTGATGGAGAAACCTTGGTAGTTCCCGAAGGAAGATCTAGCAATTTAAGCATTGTCGTTACCAACGGATTTTAGAGATATAGTTATCCTCAATCCTAAAATCCAGCAATTCGACTTTTTATAACCTAATCGTTTTTTACACGTTCTCTAGAATCCTTAAATTACGGAACTCGGTTATCCACATCCTACAACCAGGCTCACGTACTTTTTGGGAACGAAGGCTATCGGATAGAAGGATTCGTTCTTCTGGAAAGAAGCTTCGGTAATTTGACAGCATCGGCTCTCCATAGTTTTGGAATGTTGGTAACTCCAAGTAATTAATTAAACCTGGTAATCCGTCGCCCTTGAGGCAAGGATTTTCGCAGAAGTTCGTAGCAATCTTTAGGTGACGGATCCTCACGAGTTTCAAACATGAAATAAAGTAATTCTTGTTTTTAAGATATTTTGTATTTCATTGGTTACGTAGTGTAGCTATTCTTGATCTTGAAATCAAATAATCAACCTTATTTGGGAGCAAAGACTATTCCCAAAGTTCTTAAAACCCTTGGTGTAAAGACCTCGGTTGTTCATAATTTTGAAGGCAAGTAATCCTTTTTTAAAGAGCTATCTTTGTTGTTGGAGTAATCCATCGTCCTTGAAGCGAGGATTTTTGCTGATGTTGTTAGCAATCTTTAGGTGCCGGATCCTCACGAGTTACTAACATGAAACAAAGTAATTCTTGTTTGTAAGATATTGTGTATTTCGTAGGTTACGTAGTCTGGCTATTCTTGATCTTGAAATCAAATAATCAACCTTATTTGGGAACAAACGCGATTCACAAAGTTCTAAAAACCCCCAGTGTAAGTACCTCGGCTGTTCATAATTTTGAAGGCAAGTAATCCTTTTTTTAAGAGCTATCTTTGTTGATGGAGAAACCTCGGTTGTTCTCGAAGGAAGATCTAGCAATTTAAGCATCGTCGTTACCAACGGATTTTAGAAATTAACTTATCCTCAATCCAAAATTCAAGCAATTCGTCTTTTTATAACCTAATCGTTTCCTACACATTCCCTACAATCCTTAACTTACGAACCTCGGCTGTCCACATCCTAAAATCAAGCTAATGGACTTTTTGGGAACGAAGGCCATCTAATAGAAGGATTCGTTCCTCTTGATGGAAGATTTGGAAATTTGAGAGCCTCGGTTTTCCTTAGTTTTGGAATTTTGGACACTCCAGGTAATTAATTTAACTAGGTCATCTGTCGTCGAGGAAGCGAGGATTTTTGCAGAAGTTGTTAGCAATCTTTTGGTGACGGATCCTCACGAGTTTCAAACATAAAACAAAGTAATTCTTGTTTTCAGGATATTTTGTATTTCATAGGTTACATAGTCTAATTATTCTTGATCTTGAAATCAAATAATCAACCTCGGCTATCCACATCCTAAAATCATGCTATCGTACTTTAAGCATCGTCGTTACCAACGGATTTTAGAAATTAACTTATCCTCAATCCAAAATTCAAGCAATTCGTCTTTTTATAACCTAATCGTTTCCTACACATTCCCTACAATCCTTAACTTACGAACCTCGGCTGTCCACATCCTAAAATCAAGCTAATGGACTTTTTGGGAACGAAGGCCATCTAATAGAAGGATTCGTTCCTCTTGATGGAAGATTTGGAAATTTGAGATCCTCGGTTTTCCTTAGTTTTGGAATTTTGGACACTCCAGGTAATTAATTTAACTAGGTCATCTGTCGTCGAGGAAGCGAGGATTTTTGCAGAAGTTGTTAGCAATCTTTTGGTGACGGATCCTCACGAGTTTCAAACATAAAACAAAGTATTTCTTGTTTTTAGGATATTTTGTATTTCATAGGTTACGTAGTCTGGTTATTCTTGATCTTGAAATCAAATAATCAACCTTATTTGGGAACAAATGCGATTCACAAAGTTCTAAAAACCCCCAGTGTAAGTACCTCGGTTGTTCATAATTTTGAAGGCAAGTAATCCTTTTTTTAAGAGCCATCTTTGTTGATGGAGAAACCTCGGTTGTTCTCGAAGGAAGATCTAGCAATTTAAGCATCGTCATTATCAGTGGATTTTAGAAATTTACTTATTCTCAATCCTAAATTCAAGCAATTCGCCTTTTTATAACCTAATCGATTCCTGCACGTTCCCTAGAATCCTTAAATTACAAACCTCGGCTATCCACATCCTACAACCAGGCTTACGTACTTTTTGGTAACGAAGGCTATCGGATAGAAGGATTCGTTCTTTTGGAAAGAAGCTTTGGCAATTTGATAGCCTCGGTTCTCCATAGTTTTGGAATGTTGGAAACTCCAAGTAATTAATCAAACCTGGTAATCCGTCGTCCTTGAATAAAGGATTTTTGCAGAAGTTGTTAGCAATCATTAAGTGACGGATCCTCGCGAGTTTCAAACATGAAACAAAGTAATTCTTGTTTTTAGGATATTTTGTATTTCATAGGTTACATAGTCTGGTTATTCTTGATCTTGAAATCAAATAATAAACCTTACTTGCGAACAAACGCTATTCGCAAAGTTCTAAAATCCCCCAGTGTAAGGACCTCGGCTGTTCATAGTTTTGAAGGCAAATAATCCTTTTTTTAAGAGCTATCTTTATTGATGTAGAAACCTCGGTCGTTCTCGAAGGAAGATCTAGCAATATAAGTATCTTCGTTACCAACGGATTTTAGAAATTTACTTATCCTCAATCCTAAATTCAAGCAATTCGTCTTTATATAACCTAATCGTTTCCTACACGTTCCCTAGAATCTCTAAATTACGAACCTCGGCTATCCACATCCTACAACCAAGCTCATGTACTTTTTGGTAACGAAGGCTATCTGATAGAAGGATTCGTTCTTCTGGAAAGATGCTTTGGCAATTTGAGAGCCTCGGTTCTCCTTAGTTTTGGAATTTTGGTAACTCCACGTAATAAATTAAACCTGGTAATCCATCGTCCTTGAAGCGAGGATTTTTGCAGATGTTCTTAGCAATCTTTTGGTGACGGATCCTCACGAGTTTCTAACATAAAACAAAGTAATTCTTGTTTTTAAGATATTTTGTATTTCATAGGTTACATAGTCTCGTTATTCTTGATCTTGAAATCAAATAATAAACCTTATTTGGGAACAAACGCGATTCACAAAGTTCTAAAAACCCCCAGTGTAAAGACCTCGGCGGTTCATAATTTTGAAGGCAAGTAATCCTTTTTTTAAGAGCTATCTTTGTTGATGGAGAAACCTCGGTAGTTCCCGAAGGACGATCTAGCAATTTAAGCATCGTCGTTACCACCGGATTTTCGAAATATAGTATCCTCAATCCTAAAATCCAGCAATTCGACTTTTTATAACCTAATCGTTTCTTATACGTTCTCTGGAATCCTTAAATTACGAACCTCGGCTATCCACATCCTACTACCAGGCTCACGTACTTTTTGGGAACGAAGGCTATCGGATAGAAGGATTCGTTCTTTTGGAAAGAAGCTTTGGCAATTTGAGATCCTCGATTCTCTATAGTTTTGGAATGTTGGTAACTCTAAGTAATTAATCAAACCTGGTAATCCGTCGTCCTTGAAGCAAGGATTTTTGCAGAAGTTGTTAGCAATCTTTACGTGTCGGATCCTCACGAGTTACTAACATGAAAAAAAGTAATTCTTGTTTGTAAGATATTTTGTTTTTCATAGTGTCAGGACCTCGGCTGTTCATAATTTTGAAGGCAAGTAATCCTTTTTCAAAGAGCTATCTTTGTTGATGGAGAAACCTCGGTTGTTCTCGAAGGAAGATCTAGTAATTTAAGCATCGTCGTTACCAACGGATTTTGGAAATTTACTTATCCTCAATCCTAAATTCAAGCAATTTGTCTCTTTATAACCTAATCTTTTCCTACTCGATCCCTAGAATCCTTAAATTACGAACCTCGTTTGTCCACATCCTAATATCAAGCTAACGTACTTTTTTGGAAAGAAGGCCATCCGATAGAAGGATTCGTTCTTCTTGAAGGAACCTTTGGCAATTTGAGAGCCTCGGTTCTCCGAAGTTTTGGAATTTTGGATACTCCAGGTAATTAATCAAACTTGGTGATCTGTCGTCGATGAAGCAAGGGTTTTTGCAGATGTTCTTAGCAATCTTTAGGTGACGGATCCTCACGAGTTTCAAATATGAAAGAAAGTAATTCTAGTTTTTAGGATATTTTGTATTTCATAGGTTACATAGTCTGGTTATTCTTGATCTTGAAATCAAATAATCAGCCTTATTTGGGAACAAAAGCTATTCCCAAAGTTCTGAAAACCCCCAGTGTAAGGACCTCGGCTGTTCATAATTTTGATGGCAAGTAATCCTTTTTCTAAGAGCTATCTTTGTTGATGGAGAAAACTCGGTTGTTCTTGATGGAAGAACTATCAATTTAAGCATCATCTCTAGCCACAAATTTTAGAAATTTACTTTTCCTCAATCCTAAATTCAAGCAATTCGTCTTTTATAACCTAATCGTTTCCTGCACATTCCCTAGAATCCTTAAATTTCCTGCCTCGGCTATCCACATCCTATAACTAAGCTCACGTACTTTTTGGGAATGAAGGATATCCGATAGAAGGACTCGTCCTTCTGGAAAGAAGCTTTGGCATTTTGAGAGCCTCGGTTCTCCATAGTTTTGGTATTTTGGCAACTCCAAGTAATTAATTAAATATGGTAATCCGTCGTTGTCACGAACTGAGAACGGCCTAGTCGTGGCAGACGCCGTATACCGTATGAAGAACCCCTGATTGGTTACCTTTCCAATCAAAAACTCTTCACACAATATACAAGGCTCTACAACTACTAGTTCCAAAGTACATCCAAATTCACACAACATATTTATATAAAAGTTAAGCTCTAAAGCTTACATTACACAGTATTTAAGTATGTCTAAGTTCATAATAATAAGGTAAACATAAGTACATGAGGAAGAGTCTACATAAACTGTTTTCCTCTCATCACACAGAACACCTCGCTCTTGCCCAAGTCCCCAGGCTAACCTATGGCATCCCTCGTCCTGTTTCTACGAACAGGCTATCCTGCAAACAGAAGTCTAAAGGGGTGTAAGCTTAAGCTTAGTGAGCAAAACCCTCAGCCACACAACAAGCAAGTTATAAGTACATTATAGTCACGCATATGAATGAATGATCAAACAGAATGCCAAATAATACGCATACTTAACTAGTTCATATAGGCAACTCGGATTTAATGCCCTTCGAAGTCAAGGTTGGAGTTTACACGGTACCAATCAGATCCAAAGATTACACTAGAACTTACTTTACTACGAAACTCCATGTTCCGTACTTATATCAAATAACTCTTTTATTTTCAGAAAAACACAAGTTCTAGTATAATTGTGAGTGGGCCCCCGCAGTCCACACTTACCCCTAAACGGAGGCCTCTAGACTCGACCCTTAGCCAGGCGGTCGGCGCCTCCAACGCCTAGTGTTCCCGCGGGCTAGGGTAAGGTCATTTTGTACGAGTGCACCGTACATAACCAAATAATTCAATAATATCAACCCCCCGAATGGCCTCTCTTTACCTCCGTGTGATGTGACAGCTGGAATAGTATCCATGCTATGCATGTTAATGCATGTTCCAGTTTCTTTTTATAGCCGAGTATAATTTAGTTCAAATTATGCTGTGACCATCCACTAATACACACAATCATTTTCTATACTACCATGCAACAAATAAGGCATTCTCTGCATTTAAGGTAAATTCACAACTCAACATACAATTACATACACAAGCATTTCCCGAACCCCACACAGTAGTTAATTAACAATAATATTTAAGTCCACTATCTACAATCACAATTAAGCATGGAATCACAGGGTAAATACTCACTCGGCCATAGCGGTTCGCCCTAATCGTAGTAATCGATTGAGAGGTCCTCGCTCACCTCAGAGTCATCTGATCATTATGTGATAACAATGCTAATAAGTGTTTGAATTAACTATTAATTCTAAACAGCTAATTACCTAGTTCTACTTAAATCGCTATCAACTTTTACCCGGTAAGACTTTAATTTCAATCGTATGTAACTTTTCTATTTTATTTTTGGTATTTATGAATTTATAATCGTTTTTCATCGTTTTTGAACATATTTTCACATGGTAATATCTGTTTTGGATATTAAGACCTCTATTTTACGTTATGAGCTAAATTTATATAAATTTTTTAGTTATGAACACCTATAGAAAGTTTTAGTTATGAACACCTAAATACTTTTATTACTTATGTTTATATCTTTTATTCCTTAAATTCTTCTAATGAAAGAATTTTACTTTGTTATTACTAATTCATGTACTGAATTAGGTGTAGTCTAATTTAGAAGGTGTAATAGGTTTTACAAATTTAGTTACCTAATTACCTACACTTTTCTTAGTTTTCTTATTTTCTAAACTTATGCTTATGTCATTGCTTACATCCTCACTTGCTTATGTCATTGCTTATGTCATGGCTTATGTCATCATGTGCTTATGTCATCACTTACCTCATCATATGCTTACATAAGCCTTACATCATGCTTATGTCATATGCATATGTATTATGTACATATTATCTCTTTCTCTTATACTTATGTACATATACTTTATACATACTTATACTTATACCTAGACTTAGGGTTATACCGTATTTATACATGTATACATACCCGTATACCTATACGGTGGAATACATATTTTATACTAAAATTTCGTATGCCTAAATTTTTCCTTAAGAAAAGCTCACTAATTCCATGTTTTTGTTTTCTTATGTACATATTTAGTGTAGTATAGGTATGTTTAGTAAGATTTGATCTTAAATTAGGTTATGTACATGTTAAATACTCATGTACAAAGGTTCTTCTACTTATACTCTTTTGGTATTTCCTTATGTATGCATACATAGAAGCATATCCTCGTGTCTTTCTTTCTTCTCTTTCTAACTTCAAGTTTCTACACTTAAAGAAGGAAACTTTGTTTCCTCTTCTTCAAGACAAAACTAACCATATAACTACTTATCTAATCTATCTAATTAACTAACTAATGACTAATAAAAAGTAAGGTAAAGCACTTAAAAACATACATTTTATGATGTTGAAATGAAGGAGACAAAAGGGAAGAAATGAAAGGGAAAGAAGGGAGGGGAGTACACGGCATGAAAGAGGAATTTTTGTTTTGTTTCTTTTGTTTGTTTCTCTCAATGGAAGACAATATGTGGTGGGGTTAAGGGGACAATTTGTGGACGGCAACAATGGAAACAAAGGAAGAAAGAAAAATCAAAAAGAAAAGAAAAGGAAGACATCATTACATAAGAGATATTTTTCTTATCTCTTAACCTTTGTTGACTTTTCAAAATGTTGACTTTAGTCAACATGTGTTGACTTGGTCAACATTTGAAATTTGGTCAACATGTATTATCTTAGTCAACATTCCTTAAGTATGTGTAATTTTGTGCACATAATGTAGTAATTAAGGGAAATTAGGGGAGAAATGAAGGAATTGAGAAGAATTGAGGTATATGATGCATTGATGTGTAAATGTGGTTGATAAGATCTTACTTTAGGTCTTTAGAGTCCATATATCTCATTTGATAAACTACTTTGGATAACAAGTGTAAAAAGTGCTAATTTGGGCATTAAAGTTCACTATATGTAACCTAATCTTCAACTATAACCCTAACCCTAAGTAAGACTATCTTAATCATATATTTAAGGAATAAATATAATCTATGACTCATTATTTTAGTTCCTAATGGATTACTTGAGAATTTGAATCATATAAGTAAGAATGAGGGTTATCTCTAACCTTTTACTAATGATTTTGCAAAATATAAGCATTATATCTTCAATTAGGGTTTTAGGGTATATCATGATGGATTGGTGTACATATGTCCTTAATGGAATCATTTTTAAGGTTTTTATCACTTTCGAATGGAATCTTTAGCTTTTAGAAACATTTAGGGTAGAAAAATTCTTTACGCGATTGATTAAGTCTTTTAGGGTTTTCACTTTAATTAGCCTTGTCGACTCCTAAATTGTCTACTATAGTTAAGTCTATTTCAAAAACTAGATCAAAACTTTTAGGGGTTTACAGTCGTCCTTGAAGCGAGGATTTTTGCAGAAGTTCTTACCAATCTTTTGGTGACGGATCCTCACGAGTTTCAAACATGAAAGAAAGTAATTCTTGTTTTTAGGATATTTTGTATTTCATAGTTTACGAAGTCGGGTTATTCTTGATCTTGAAATCAAATAATCAACCTTATTTGGGAACAAACGCTATTCCTAAAGTTCTAAAAACCCTTAGTGTAAGGACCTCGACTGTTCATATTTTGAAGGCAAGTATTCCTTTTTTTAAGAGCTATCTTTGTTGATGGAGAAAACTCGGTTGTTCTAGAAGGAAGATCTTGCAATTTAAGCATCGTCGTTACCTACGGATTTTAGAAATTTACTTATCCTCAATCCTAAATTCAAGCAATTCGTCTTTTTATAACCTAATCATTTCCTACACATTTCCTAGAATCCTTAAATTACAAACCTCGGCTATCCACATCCTATAACCAAGCTAACGTACTTTTTGGGAACGAAGGCCATCCGATAGAAGGATTCGTTCTTCTTGAAGGAAGCTTTGGCAATTTGACAGCCTCGGTTCTCCATAGTTTAGGAATTTTGGTAACTCCAAGTAATTAATTAAACCTGGTAATCCGTCGTCCTTGAAGCGAGGATTTTTGCAGAACATCTTAGCAATCATTAGGTGACGGATCCTCACGAGTTTCAAACATGAAACAAAGTAATTCTTGTTTTTAGGATATTTTGTATTTCATAAGTTACATAGTCTGGTTATTCTTGATCTTGAAATGAAATAATCAACCTTATTTGGGAACAAACGCTGTTCCTAAAGTTCTAAAAACCCCCAGTGTAAGGACCTCTGCTTTTCATAATTTTGAAGGCAAGTAATCCTTTTTTTAAGAGCTATCTTTGTTGATGGAGAAAACTCGGTTGTTCTCGAAGTAAGATTTAGCAATTTAAGCATCATCGTTACCTACGGATTTTAGAAATTTACTTATCTTCAATCCTAAATTCAACCAATTCATCTTTTTATAACCAAATCTTTTCCTGCACGTTCCCTAGAATCCTTAAATTACGATCCTCGGCTATCCACATTCTACAACCAAGCTCACGTATTTTTTGGAACCAAGGTTATCCGATAGAAGGATTCGTTCTTCGGGAAAGAAGCTTTGTCAATTTGAGAGCTTCGGTTCTCCATAGTTTAGGAATTTTAAATACTCCAGGTAAGTAATTTAACTTGGTGATCTGTCGTCCATGAAGCGAGGATTTTTGAAGAAGTTCTTAGCAATCTTTAGGTGACGGATCCTCATGAGTTTCAAACATGAAACAAAGTAATTCTTGTTTTTAGGATATTACGTAGTCTGGTTATTCTTGATCTTGAAATCAAATAATCAACCTTATTTGGGAACAAACGCTATTCCCAAAGTTCTAAAAACCCCCAGTGTAAGGACCTTGGCTGTTCATAATTTTGAAGGCAAGTAATCCTTTTTTAATGAGCTATCTTTGTTGATGGAGAAACATCGGTTGTTCTCGAGGGATGATTTAGCAATTAAAGCATCGTCGTTACCAACGGATTTTAGAAATTTACTTATCCTCAATCCTTAATTCAAGAAATTCGTCTTTTTATAACCTAATCGTTTCCTACACGATCCCTAGAATCCTTAAATTACGAACCTCGGCTATCCACATCCTACAACCAAGCTCACGTACTTTTTGGGAACGAAGCCCATCTGATAGAAGGATTCGTCCTTCGGGAAAGAAGCTTTGGCAATTTGAGAGCCTCGGTTCTCCATAGTTTTGGAATTTTGGTAACTCCAAGTAATTAATTAAACCGGGTAATCCGTCGTCGTTGAAGCAAGGATTTTTGTAGAAGTTGTAAGCAATCTTTAGCTGACGTATCCTCACTAGTTTCAAAGATGAAACAAAGTAATTCTGGTTTTTAGGATATGTTGTATTTCATAGGTTACGTAGTTTGGTTATTCTTGATCTTGAAATCAAGTAACCAACCTTATTTAGGAACAAATGCTATTCCCAAAATTCTAAAAAGCCCTAGTGTAAGTACCTCGGCTGTTCAGAATTTTGAAGCCAAGAAATCCTTCTTTAAAGAGCTATCTTTGTTGATGGAGAAACCTCGGTTGATCTAGAAGGAAGATCTAGCAATTTAAGGATCATCGGAACCTACGGATTTGAGAAATTTACTTATCCCCAATCCTAAATTCAAGCAATTCGTCTTTTTATAACCTAATCGTTTCCTACACGTTCCGTAGAATCCTTAAATTACGGTCCTCGGTTGTCCACATCCTAAAATCAAGCTAACGTACATTTTGGGAAGGAAGGCCATCCGATAGAAGGATTCGTTCTTCGAGAAGTTAGTTTTGGAATTTTGGATACTCCAGGTAATTAATTTAACTTCATCGTCCTTGAAGCGAGGATTTTGGTAAGAAGTTCTGAGCAATCTTTAGGTGACGGATCCTCACGAGTTTCAAACATGAAACAAAATAATTCTTGTTTTTAAGATATTTTGTATTTCATAGGTTACGTAGTCTGGTTATTCTCGATCTTGAAATCAAATAATAAACCTTGTTTCGGAACAAACGCTATTCCTAAAGTTCTAAACACCCCCAGTGTAAGGACCTCGGCTGTTCATAATTTTGAAGGCAAGTGATCCTTTTTTAAAGAGCTGTCTTTATTGATGGAGAAACATCGGTTGTTCTCGAGGGAAGACCTAGCAATTTAAGCATCGTCGTTACCAACGGATTTTAGAGATTTACTTATCCTCAATCCTAAATTCAAGCAATTCATCTTTTTATAACCTAATCGTTTCCTACACGTTCCCTAGAATCCTTAAATAACCAACCTCGGCTATCCACATCCTACAACCAAGCTCACGTACTTTTTGGGAATGAAGGCTATCCGATTGAAGGATTCGTTCTTCTGGAAAGAAGCTTTGCCAATTTGAGTGCCTCGGTTCTCCATCGTTTTGGAATTTTGGTAACTCCAAGTAATTTATTAAACCTGGTAATCCGTTGTCCTTGAAGGGAGGATTTTTGTAGAAGTTCTTAGCAATCTTTAGGTGACGGATCCTCACGAGTTTCAAACATGAAACAAAGTAATTCTTGTTTTTAGGATATCTTGTATTTTATAGGTTACGTAGTCTAGTTATTCTTGATATTGAAATCAAATAATCAACCATGTTTGGGAACAAACGCTATTCCCAAAGTTCTAAAAACCCCCAGTGTAAAGACCTCGGCTATTCATAATTTTCAAGGCAAGTAATCCTTTTTTAAAGAGCTGTCTTTGTTGATGGAGAAACCTCGGTTGTTCTAGAAGGAAGATCTAGCAATTTAAGCGTCATCGTTACCAACGGATTTTAGAAATTTAGTTATCCTCAATCCTAAAATCCAGCAATTCGCCTTTTTATAACCTAATCGTTTCCTACACGTTCCCTAGAATCCTTAAATTACAAACCTCGGCTGCCCACATCCTAAAATCAAGCTAACGTACTTTGTGGGAACGAAGGTCTTCCGATAGAAGGATTCGTTCTTCTTGAAGGAAGCTTTGGCAATTTGAGAGCTTCGGTTCTCCAAAGTTTTGGAATTTTGGTAACTCCAAGTAATTAATTAAACCTGGTAATCCGTCGTCCTTGAAGCGAAGATTTTTGCAGAAGTTCTTAGCAATCTTTAGGTAACGGATCCACACGAGTTTCAAACATGAAACAAAGTAATTCTTGTTTTTAGGATATTACGTAGTCTGGTTATTCTTGATCTTGAAATCAAATAATCAACCTTATTTGGGAACAAACGCTATTCCCAAAGTTCTAAAAACCCCCAGTGTAAGGACCTCGGCTGTTGATAATTTTGAAGGCAAGTAATCCTTTTTTAAAGAGCTATCTTTGTCGATGGAGAAACATCGGTTGTTCTCGAGGGAAGATTTAGCAATTAAAGCATCGTCGTGACCAACGGATTTTTGAAATTTACTTATTCTCAATCCTAAATTCAAGCAATTCGTCTTTTTATAACCTAATCGTTTCCTACACGATCCCTAGAATCCTTAAATTACGAAACTCGTCTGTCCACATCCTAATATCATGCTAACGTACTTTTTGGGAACGAAGGCCATTCGATAGAAGGATTCGTTCTTCTTGAAGGAAGATTTCGCAATTTGAGAGCCTCAGTTCTCCTTAGTTTAAGAATTTTAAATACTCCAGGTAAGTAATTTAACTTGGTGATCTATCGACCATGAAGCGAGGATTTTTGTAGAAGTTCTTAGCAATCTTTAGGTGACGGATTCTCACGAGTTTCAAACATGAAACAAAGTAAGTCTTGTTTTTAGGATATTTTGTATTTTATAGGTTATGTAGTCTGGTTATTCTTGATCTTGAAATCAAATAATCAACCTTATTTGGGAACAAACACTATTCCCAAAGTTTTAAAAACCCCCAGTGTAAAGACCTCGGCTGTTAATAATTTTCAAGGCAAGTAATCCTTGTTTAAAGAGCTGTCTTTGTTGATGGAGAAACGTCGGTGGTTCTCGAGGGAAGATTTAGCAATTATAGCATCGTCGTTACCAACGGATTTTAGAAATTTACTTATTCTCAATCCTAAATTCAAGCAATTCGTCTTTTTATATCCTAATCGTTTCCTACACGATCCCTAGAATCCTTAAATTACGAAACTCGTCTGTCCACATCCTAATATCATGCTAACGTACTTTTTGAGAACGAAGGCCATCCGATAGAAGGATTCGTTCTTCTTGAAGGAAGCTTTGGCAATTTGACAGCCTCGGTTCTCCATAGTTTAGGAATTTTGGTAACTCCAAGTAATTAATTAAACCTGGTAATCCGTCGTCCTTGAAGCGAGGATTTTTGCAGAACATCTTAGCAATCATTAGGTGACGGATCCTCACGAGTTTCAAACATGAAACAAAGTAATTCTTGTTTTTAGGATATTTTGTATTTCATAAGTTACATAGTCTGGTTATTCTTGATCTTGAAATGAAATAATCAACCTTATTTGGGAACAAACGCTGTTCCTAAAGTTCTAAAAACCCCCAGTGTAAGGACCTCTGCTTTTCATAATTTTGAAGGCAAGTAATCCTTTTTTTAAGAGCTATCTTTGTTGATGGAGAAAACTCGGTTGTTCTCGAAGTAAGATTTAGCAATTTAAGCATCATCGTTACCTACGGATTTTAGAAATTTACTTATCTTCAATCCTAAATTCAACCAATTCATCTTTTTATAACCAAATCTTTTCCTGCACGTTCCCTAGAATCCTTAAATTACGATCCTCGGCTATCCACATTCTACAACCAAGCTCACGTATTTTTTGGAACCAAGGTTATCCGATAGAAGGATTCGTTCTTCGGGAAAGAAGCTTTGTCAATTTGAGAGCTTCGGTTCTCCATAGTTTAGGAATTTTAAATACTCCAGGTAAGTAATTTAACTTGGTGATCTGTCGTCCATGAAGCGAGGATTTTTGAAGAAGTTCTTAGCAATCTTTAGGTGACGGATCCTCATGAGTTTCAAACATGAAACAAAGTAATTCTTGTTTTTAGGATATTACGTAGTCTGGTTATTCTTGATCTTGAAATCAAATAATCAACCTTATTTGGGAACAAACGCTATTCCCAAAGTTCTAAAAACCCCAGTGTAAGGACCTTGGCTGTTCATAATTTTGAAGGCAAGTAATCCTTTTTTAATGAGCTATCTTTGTTGATGGAGAAACATCGGTTGTTCTCGAGGGATGATTTAGCAATTAAAGCATCGTCGTTACCAACGGATTTTAGAAATTTACTTATCCTCAATCCTTAATTCAAGAAATTCGTCTTTTTATAACCTAATCGTTTCCTACACGATCCCTAGAATCCTTAAATTACGAACCTCGGCTATCCACATCCTACAACCAAGCTCACGTACTTTTTGGGAACGAAGCCCATCTGATAGAAGGATTCGTCCTTCGGGAAAGAAGCTTTGGCAATTTGAGAGCCTCGGTTCTCCATAGTTTTGGAATTTTGGTAACTCCAAGTAATTAATTAAACCGGGTAATCCGTCGTCGTTGAAGCAAGGATTTTTGTAGAAGTTGTAAGCAATCTTTAGCTGACGTATCCTCACTAGTTTCAAAGATGAAACAAAGTAATTCTGGTTTTTAGGATATGTTGTATTTCATAGGTTACGTAGTTTGGTTATTCTTGATCTTGAAATCAAGTAACCAACCTTATTTAGGAACAAATGCTATTCCCAAAATTCTAAAAAGCCCTAGTGTAAGTACCTCGGCTGTTCAGAATTTTGAAGCCAAGAAATCCTTCTTTAAAGAGCTATCTTTGTTGATGGAGAAACCTCGGTTGATCTAGAAGGAAGATCTAGCAATTTAAGGATCATCGGAACCTACGGATTTGAGAAATTTACTTATCCCCAATCCTAAATTCAAGCAATTCGTCTTTTTATAACCTAATCGTTTCCTACACGTTCCGTAGAATCCTTAAATTACGGTCCTCGGTTGTCCACATCCTAAAATCAAGCTAACGTACATTTTGGGAAGGAAGGCCATCCGATAGAAGGATTCGTTCTTCGAGAAGTTAGTTTTGGAATTTTGGATACTCCAGGTAATTAATTTAACTTCATCGTCCTTGAAGCGAGGATTTTGGTAGAAGTTCTGAGCAATCTTTAGGTGACGGATCCTCACGAGTTTCAAACATGAAACAAAATAATTCTTGTTTTTAAGATATTTTGTATTTCATAGGTTACGTAGTCTGGTTATTCTCGATCTTGAAATCAAATAATAAACCTTGTTTCGGAACAAACGCTATTCCTAAAGTTCTAAACACCCCCAGTGTAAGGACCTCGGCTGTTCATAATTTTGAAGGCAAGTGATCCTTTTTTAAAGAGCTGTCTTTATTGATGGAGAAACATCGGTTGTTCTCGAGGGAAGACCTAGCAATTTAAGCATCGTCGTTACCAACGGATTTTAGAGATTTACTTATCCTCAATCCTAAATTCAAGCAATTCATCTTTTTATAACCTAATCGTTTCCTACACGTTCCCTAGAATCCTTAAATAACCAACCTCGGCTATCCACATCCTACAACCAAGCTCACGTACTTTTTGGGAATGAAGGCTATCCGATTGAAGGATTCGTTCTTCTGGAAAGAAGCTTTGCCAATTTGAGTGCCTCGGTTCTCCATCGTTTTGGAATTTTGGTAACTCCAAGTAATTTATTAAACCTGGTAATCCGTTGTCCTTGAAGGGAGGATTTTTGTAGAAGTTCTTAGCAATCTTTAGGTGACGGATCCTCACGAGTTTCAAACATGAAACAAAGTAATTCTTGTTTTTAGGATATCTTGTATTTTATAGGTTACGTAGTCTAGTTATTCTTGATATTGAAATCAAATAATCAACCATGTTTGGGAACAAACGCTATTCCCAAAGTTCTAAAAACCCCCAGTGTAAAGACCTCGGCTATTCATAATTTTCAAGGCAAGTAATCCTTTTTTAAAGAGCTGTCTTTGTTGATGGAGAAACCTCGGTTGTTCTAGAAGGAAGATCTAGCAATTTAAGCGTCATCGTTACCAACGGATTTTAGAAATTTAGTTATCCTCAATCCTAAAATCCAGCAATTCGCCTTTTTATAACCTAATCGTTTCCTACACGTTCCCTAGAATCCTTAAATTACAAACCTCGGCTGCCCACATCCTAAAATCAAGCTAACGTACTTTGTGGGAACGAAGGTCTTCCGATAGAAGGATTCGTTCTTCTTGAAGGAAGCTTTGGCAATTTGAGAGCTTCGGTTCTCCAAAGTTTTGGAATTTTGGTAACTCCAAGTAATTAATTAAACCTGGTAATCCGTCGTCCTTGAAGCGAAGATTTTTGCAGAAGTTCTTAGCAATCTTTAGGTAACGGATCCACACGAGTTTCAAACATGAAACAAAGTAATTCTTGTTTTTAGGATATTACGTAGTCTGGTTATTCTTGATCTTGAAATCAAATAATCAACCTTATTTGGGAACAAACGCTATTCCCAAAGTTCTAAAAACCCCCAGTGTAAGGACCTCGGCTGTTGATAATTTTGAAGGCAAGTAATCCTTTTTTAAAGAGCTATCTTTGTCGATGGAGAAACATCGGTTGTTCTCGAGGGAAGATTTAGCAATTAAAGCATCGTCGTGACCAACGGATTTTTGAAATTTACTTATTCTCAATCCTAAATTCAAGCAATTCGTCTTTTTATAACCTAATCGTTTCCTACACGATCCCTAGAATCCTTAAATTACGAAACTCGTCTGTCCACATCCTAATATCATGCTAACGTACTTTTTGGGAACGAAGGCCATTCGATAGAAGGATTCGTTCTTCTTGAAGGAAGATTTCGCAATTTGAGAGCCTCAGTTCTCCTTAGTTTAAGAATTTTAAATACTCCAGGTAAGTAATTTAACTTGGTGATCTATCGACCATGAAGCGAGGATTTTTGTAGAAGTTCTTAGCAATCTTTAGGTGACGGATTCTCACGAGTTTCAAACATGAAACAAAGTAAGTCTTGTTTTTAGGATATTTTGTATTTTATAGGTTATGTAGTCTGGTTATTCTTGATCTTGAAATCAAATAATCAACCTTATTTGGGAACAAACACTATTCCCAAAGTTTTAAAAACCCCCAGTGTAAAGACCTCGGCTGTTAATAATTTTCAAGGCAAGTAATCCTTGTTTAAAGAGCTGTCTTTGTTGATGGAGAAACGTCGGTGGTTCTCGAGGGAAGATTTAGCAATTATAGCATCGTCGTTACCAACGGATTTTAGAAATTTACTTATTCTCAATCCTAAATTCAAGCAATTCGTCTTTTTATATCCTAATCGTTTCCTACACGATCCCTAGAATCCTTAAATTACGAAACTCGTCTGTCCACATCCTAATATCATGCTAACGTACTTTTTGAGAACGAAGGCCATCCGATAGAAGGATTCGTTCTTCTTGAAGGAAGATTTCGCAATTTGAGAGCCTCGGTTCTCCTCTTGGTAATATGTCGTCCATGAAGCGAGGATTTTTGCATAAGTTCCTAGCAATCTTTAGGTGACGGATCCTCATGAGTTTCAAACATGAAACAAAGTAATTCTTGCTTTTAGGATATTTTGTATTTCATAGGTTACGTAGTCTGGTTATTCTCGATCTTGAAATCAAATAATCAACCTTATTTGGGAACATACGCTATTCCCAAAGTTCTAAAAACTCCCAGTGTAAGGACCTCGGCTGTTCATAATTTTGATGGCAAGTAATCCTTTATTAAAGAGCTATCTGTGTTGATGGAGAAACCTTGGTAGTTCTCGAAGGAAGATCTAGCGATTTAAGCATCGTCGTTACCACCAGATTTTAGAAATTTAGTTATTCTCTATCCTAAAAAATCCACCAATTCATCTTTTTATAACCTAATCGTTTCCTATACGTTCCCTAGAATCCTTAAATTACGAACCTCGGCTGTCCACATCCTAAAATCAAACTAACGTACTTTGTGGGAATGAATGCTATCCGATAGAAGGATTCGTTCTTCTTGAAGGAAGCTTTGGCAATTTGAGAGCCTCGGTTCTCCATAGTTTTAGAATTTTGGTTACTCCACGTAATTAATTTAACTTGGTAATATGTCATCCATGAAGCAAGGATTTTTGCATAAGTTCTTAGCAATCTTTAGGTGACAGATCCTCACGAGTTTCAAACATGAAACAAAGTAATTCTTGTTTTTAGGATATTTTGTATTTCATAGGTTATGTAGTCGGGTTATTCTTGATCTTGAAATCAAATAATCAACCTTATTTGGGAACAAATGCTATTCCCAAAGTTCTAAAAACCCCCAGTGTAAGGACCTCGGCTGTTCGTAATTTTGAATGCAAGTAATCCTTTTTTAAAGAGCTATCTTTGTTGATGGAGAAACTTCGGTGGTTCTCGAAGGAAGATTTAGCAATTTAAGTATCGTCGTTATCTACGGAGTTTAGAAATTTACTTATCCTCAATCCAAAATTCAAGAAATTCGTCTTTTTATTACCTAATCGTTTCCTACACGTTCCCTATAATCCTTAAATTACGAACCTCGGCTGTCCACATCCTAAAATCAAGCTAACTACTTTTTGGGAACGAAGGCCATTCGATTGAAGGATTCGTTCTTCTTGAAGGAAGCTTTGGCAATTTGAGAGCCTCGGTTCTCCTTAGTTTTGTAATTTTGATTACTACAGGTAATTAATTTAACTTAGTGATCTGTTGTCCATGAAGCGAGGATTTTTGCAGAACTTCTTAGCAATCTTTAGGTGACGGACCCTCTCGAGTTTCAAACATGAAACAATGTAATTCTTGTTTTTAAGATATTTTGTATTTCATAGGTTACGTAGTCTGGTTATTCTTGATCTTGAAATCAATTAATCAACCTTATTTGGGAACAAACGCTATTCCCAAAGTACTAAAAACTCCCAGTGTAAATACCTCGGCTGTTCATAATTTTGAAGCCAAGTAATCCTTTTTTAAAGAGCTATTTTTGTTGATGGAGAAACATCGGTTGTTCTCGAGGGAAGATCTAGCAATTTAACCATCGTCGTTACCAATGGATTTTAGAAATTTACTTATCCTCAATCCTAAATTCAATCAATTCGTCTTTTTATAACCTAATCGTTTCCTACACGATCCCTAGAATCCTTAAATTACGAACCTCGTCTGTCCACGTCCTAATATCCTGCTAAAGTACTTTTTGGGAACGAAGGCCATCCGATAGAAGGATTCGTTCTTCTTGAAGGAAGATTTCGCAATTTGAGAGCCTCGGTTCTCCTTAGTTTAGGAATTTTAAATACTCCAGGTAAGTAATTTAACTTAGTGATATGTCGTCCATGAAGCGAGGATTTTTGTAGAAATTCTTAGCAATCTTTAGGTGACGGATCCTCACGAGTTTCAAATAAGAAACAAAGTAATTCTTGTTTTTTGGATATCTTGTATTTTATAGGTTACGTAGTCTAGTTATTCTTGATATTGAAATCAAATAATCAACCATGTTTGGGAACAAACGCTATTCCCAAAGTTCTAAAACCCCCCAGTGTAAGGACCTCGGCTGTTCATAATTTTGAAGGCAAGTAATCCTTTTTTAAACTATCTTTGTTGATGGAGAAACATCGGTTGTTCGCGAGGGAAGATCTAGCAATTTAACCATCGTTGTTACCAACGGATTTTAGAAATTTACTAATCCTCAATCCAAAATTCAAGAAATTCGTCTTTTTATAACCTAATCGTTTCCTACACGATCCCTAGAATCCTTAAATTACGAACCTCGTCTATCCACATCCTAATATCAAGCTAACGTACTTTGTGGGAATGAAGGCTATTCGATAGAAGGATTCGATCTTCTTGAAGGAAGCTTTGGGAATTTGAGAGCCTCGGTTCTCCTTAGTTTTGGAATTTTGGTTACTCCAGGTAATTAATTTAACTTGGTAATATGTCGATCATGAAGCGAGGATTGTTGCATAAGTTCCTAGCAATCTTTAGGTGACGGATCCTCATGAGTTTCAAACATGAAACAAAGTAATTCTTGTTTTTAGGATATTTTGTATTTCATAGGTTACGTAGTCTGGTTATTCTCGATCTTGAAATCAAATAATCAACCTTATTTGGGAACATACGCTATTCCCAATGTTCTAAAAACACCCAATGTAAGGACCTCGGCTGTTCATAATTTTGATGGCAAGTAATCCTTTATTAAAGAGCTATTTGTGTTGATGGAGAAACCTCAGTAGTTCTCGAATGAAGATCTAGTGATTTAAGCATCGTCGTTACCACCAGATTTTAGAAATTTAGTTATCCTCTATCCTAAAATCCAGCAATTCGTCTTTTCGTAACTTAATCATTTCCTACACGTTCCCTAGAATCCTTAAATTACGAACCTAGGCTATCCACATCCTCCAACCAAGCTCACGCACTTTTTGGGAACGAAGGCTATCCGATAGAAGGATTCGATCTTCTTGAAAGATGCTTTGGGAATTTGAGAGCCTCGGTTCTCCTTAGTTTTGGAATTTTGGTTACTCCAGGTAATTAATTTAACTTGGTAATATGTTGTCCATGAAGCGAGGATTTTTGCATAAGTTCCTAGCAATCTTTAGGAGACGGATCCTCACGAGTTTCAAACATGAAACAAAGTAATTCTTGTTTTTAGGATATTTTGTATTTCATAGGTTACGTAGTCTGGTTATTCTCGATCTCGAAATCAAATAATCAACCTTATTTGGGAACATACGCTATTCGCAATGTTCTAAAAACTCCCAGTGTAAGGATGTCGGCAGTTCATAATTTTGATGGCAAGTAATCTTTTATTAAAGAGCTATCTGTGTTGATGGAGAAACCTCAGTAGTTCTCGAACGAAGATCTAGCGATTTAAGCATCGTCGTTACCAACGGATTTTAGAAATTTTGTTATCCTCTATCCTAAAATCCAGCAATTCATCTTTTTATAACCTAATCGTTTCCTACACGTTCCCTAGAATCCTTAAATATGAGAAGGCCTATAGCTCAGTTGTTTAGGTAATTCATCCATCTGAAGGGTAATCCTAGTGGTTAGGTGTACTACTCGGGGTTGGGGACCTATGTAAAGTTGCTCTACGACTGGAGGTACCAACTTTTCTTAGTGAGGTCAATACATGAGTTAGACTTCCCGACTAAGTGGATGTGCCAATTCTAGTGAAGCCAACCACCTACTTCTAGACAAAGGACTAAGAGACTAGAGAGTGGATCCTTAATGTGGCTTGGTGGAAGGAAAAGGAGTTCGATGTAATAGAGACTATGGAGTTATACTTGAAGGGGGAAATGTTGCACCCTTAATGATACACCATGCTAAGGACCAATAAGGATAATAGTATCGAGGATGGATCTAAACTTATAGAAAGCTTAAAATGAAGACAAAATGTACAAAAAACAAAAAGGAAACAAGAAAAATCCTATGAATGTTCTTAGTGATATGATGCACTAAGGAACCTCTATAGACTCACAAACTAGCTAGATATGACGCATAAATTAGTTCAATGAGGTCACTCACCACCTGGCCTTATTTAAGGGCTAGGATAAGAGTTGAAAGAGTAACCATAAAGATTTCACAAAAGGGATTCTGTAAATTCAATAATAGATAAGATGATGTACGGTTACAATGTACAAGGGTATTTACACCTATGATTCCAGGGAAACCTACTAAAAATGGAAAAGATTAAAAGGGTATTGTCTAAAGTAAATAAAATACAAGAAATGGATAAGAGTATAAAAAAAAAAAAAATTGAAGAATAGAAACTTCTATTGTAGATTTTATCACATGGATGGTAAAGACACGTAGCTAGAGATTATTGGACAGGCTTCTATAAATGCAGCCAAAAAGGCACGATCAAGTTCTAATGATGCCAAGCTGAGCTATAGTTCCTTTAAGGGTGAGATTAGCTCATGTATGATCTAGATTGCTTAGAAGAAAATTGAGTGAGCTGAGCCATCATCTAAGTGCTCTTCAAGTCTACTTTTAGAGACAATCAATAACCATGGGAGAGTTTAGCTCAAACATGGTAGTAGGTCAAAAATTTGGAGCAACTTGAACTCTTTAAGCATAAGTCAGAATGAGAGAATATGCTTGGCCATGCTCTTAAGCCCTCAAACTTAAGCTCCAATCAAAGGTTTGGTGGCATGATTCTTATCATTCCCTCTAGGTTGATTAATCCGCTTGGTCTTCACTCTATTCTTCTTCTAATCGTTAAGGGTTAAGGTCGATAATATTGACTACATCAGAAAGTCCAAAGTTTTCTAGTAGCTCCAAATAGTGTGCATTGTCATTTATCTTTTAGAGTATCTTAAAGGGTCTTTTAGCATGGCTAGACAATTTGTTCTTGCTCTTGTTAAGAAATCTCTCTTTACTTAAGTGTAGCCATACTTAATCATGGGGTTGAAACTACTTGGTCATCCTTCCTTTACCTTTCTCTTTCAATTTTATAGCAAGTCAATCAGTGTGCTAAACAATATGTTGGTAGATCTGTTGGATGGACTGAGCTCAAGTTCTCCCTTTTAAGTCTTCTTAGTCAAGTCATGGCATTGGGGTGTTATCAATAGGAAGCTCAGGGTTAAAATTGTAGACGACCTCAAATGATGCATGCCCAACAGTAGCATATATTATCTTATTGTAAGCAAATTCTACAATGAGTAGGCAGACACCCAATCTATTTAGTTCTTCCCTACTTAGATTAGAGTAGTGAACTCAAGGTACAGTTGACGACCTCTATTTGACCATCACTCTAGAGATGGCAAGAGATGCTGAAAAGTAACTTCGTTCCCATTTGATACGATCGAGTTCGCTAGAAATGGATAAAGAATTTCGGGTTGCAATCTAACACTATACTCCTTGGTACTCCATGCAAGCAAACAATTTCTTGCAAAAACAAAGAAGTAATAATTGAAGCATTGTTATTTTTAGTGCAAGGTACTAACTATGCCATCTTACTAGATTTGTCTATGGTAACCATTACTAAATCTTTGCCTCAAGCAGTTCAGGGTAAACTAAGGATAAAGTCTATGCTCAAATCAACCTATGGTCTCATTGAGATACGTAGAGGTATTACTTTCCCTTATTCAACTCAACTCTTGGCCTTCGTGAAGGTAGCATAGCTCTCCATCAGACGATGTATATCTTGTCTCATCATAAGTTAGTAAAACCTCATATTCAATAGCTCATACTTCCTTTTCTCTCTGAAGTGCCTAGAAAGTCCTTTACTATGAGCTTCTCTCACTACCAGCTCTATCATAGAATAGGTTAGTACATACAACTTGCCAACTCAGAATAAATATCCATCCTCCACATGATATTCATCCACAGTTCTTCCTTCTTTACATTGCCCAAAAATGAGACCAAAATGGGGGTCTTGGATACCACTCTTTGATGCTTACAAACCTTAAAAGCTTGGTATGTAGCTCAATAAGAAGCATATGTCTTCTTGACAGAGTGTTAGCAACTACATTGGTTTTGCCTTATTTGTACTTAATCAAAAAATTGAATCCTTCAAAAAATTCAACCCATTGGGCTTACCTCTTTGAAAACTTAGTTTAACTTTTGAGATATCTTAGGGACTTATGATTTGTGTAAATGTCAAACTCCCTTCACAGTAGATAGTATTGCCATACATGAAGGGCTTGGATAAACACAAAGAGTTCATTATCATATACGGAGTAATTTAGTTATGCTCCTATGAGCTTCATACTATGATAGGCAATAGGTCGACCTTCTTACATCAGTGTAGCTCTGACGTTAACTCTTAATGCATCATACTTAAGCTTAAACACTTTCTCAAAATCCAGTAGGGCTAATACAGGTACAAAGGTTAATCTATCCTTTTCCGTGGCAAAGCTTCTCTCTTCTTTCTCTCTCCAATTGAATTCCATATTATTCTTAGTTAACTCGACAAAGAGTGTAACTATGGTACTAAAACCCAAAATGAATTGTCATTAAAAGAATGCCAACCCATGGAAGCTTTTTACCTCAGCATAAGTGGTTGAGGTCAACCATTTGATAATAGCTCGTATCTTCTCATCATCAACTCATAAGCCTCCTCTACTCGTAACATATCAAAGGAAGATCACTTCTTCCTGATAGAAACAACACTTCTTCAAATTCTTAAAGAGCCTTTCAGTTTTGAATACATCAAATATAGCTCAATGATGGTCAAAATGGCTCAACTGGTTAGCATTGTACACAAGGATGTCATCAAATAGACCACAACACATTTTCCAATCAATTTTCTCAGTACATGATTCATCAATCTCATTAAAGTTCTAGGTGTATTTGATAAGCCAAAAGGCATCACCATCAATTCATATAACCTATTTTGAGTTTTAAATGTAATCTTCCATTCATGTCCTTACATCATTGAAATTTGAAGGTAGCTAGACTTCAAGTCAATCTTGTTAAAAATCCTAGCACCACTCAGTTCGTATAGCATATCATCCAACCTTGGAATGGGGTACATATACTTGATTGTGATTTTATTCACAACTCTACTAACTATACATATTTGCTAAGTATCATCATTCTTTGACACAAGTAATGCAGGCACAACACATGTGCTAAGAATCTCCCTCACATATCCCTTTTCTAACAGTTCATTAAACTTATCTCTAAAGCTCGACTGCTTGCTTAGGATTCATTCAATAAGTAAGCTTGTTTAACAAGGCTACACTAAGTCTTAAGTCAATACGGTATTCAATACCTCAAAGAGGGGGTAGTCCTTTAGGCAACTATTCGAGGAACAAATCAACATATTTGTCTAACAATTCTCAAACCTCCCTAGGTAGCTTTGCTTGTTCCTTTAACTCCAATAATCTTCTAAGGGACATAAATATTAGCGCATCAACTTTAATGGCTTCTTGAAGCTCAAATCAGCTCAAAACTAGTGTCTTCTTGGTTCATTGGGCTAATTTAGCCTGTAACTTGCTCACTTAGTTCAGGGTCATAAGGGGTTTAAGGTAATCTTCTTCTCATCCTTCTCAAATGCGTACGTATTCTTAAACCCATCATGAATGACTCATCCATCAAACAACCAAGGACAACCTAATAACACATGTAATGTACATATAGGCAGCATGTCATAGGGAATTTCATCATAATAGTTCCCAATAGAGATCAACAGCAACACTTGTTGTGTAAAATGTAGTGCTCCCATCTCATTTAGCCAATGTAGTTTATAACGTCTTAGGTATGATATAATTAGCAACATAAGTTTTCAAACTAAGTCAATAGAACTAACATTAGTACAGCTCCTATTATTTATAATAAGTATACAGACCTAACCATTCACTTTACAAGTGATACGAAACAAGCTTTCTCATTACTCTTCCCCATCTAATGCCTCAATTCTTAAGGCTCATCAGATAACTAAAGTCAGCTTATTCAGGTTGTCAACATATACATTTTCTTCTATGAGCTCTTCATCATACACCTTAGCCTTTTCCTTAAGTTTAGATTTCTCTTTGGGCTCCCCATCAAAACTATCCACTTCAATGGTAAGGACTTCTCCTTTGATTTCCATGGTTCATTTTTTAGACCTTGGGTGATCATGTGTTTGAATCCTTGATGCATAAAACACATGATATGGCTTGTCTTTCATCTTGGCACTTGTCCCTTCTCAAATGTTCCTGGTGGTGTTTCACTTTCATTTAGTTAGCTCCTTTGCTCAATTTCGATGTCTATCCTCCTTCTCAACTCAGTACTATATTGAGCTCAATGACTACCTCGAATAGGTTGATTAGGTTAAACAGGTCAGCTCATTGGTGGTTCATTCATCTTATTCCTCTTCTACCTCTCCCCTCATGAGCAATTTTGATGGCCTCATCCAATGTGATAAGATGTTGTAGTTCTACTACATATCGCATATCTAACCTCAATCTAATCAAGAATCTTGATACTGTACAGGCTGAAGGCTCATTGACTTCACATCAGATCATAAGCACTTGAAACTCTTGTGCATATTCATCGACAGTGTAATTTCCTTACCTTAATTCTTGGATTCATTCAAAAGTATCCTACAAATAAGTATCTAGTACAAATCTAGCTCTAAGAAACCTTTTCATTGCAAGCCATGTACTGACCTCTCTATACCCACCTTGTCTTCATATGGTTTTAAAATTTCTCCACCATGTTGTAGCATACCTTGAGAATCCTATTGCAATAGTTCTTACCTTCTCACAGTCTTCATACTAATAGTAGTCAAACACTTGTTCCACCTTTTCTTCCTAATTGAGATAGTGATTTGTATCTCCAAAACCATTAAAGCTCAGAATCTAAAGCTTGCCGATAGCTCGAGGTATACGTGCTCTCTCTTTTACTTCCTTGTACTCTTCCTCATTCTCCTCTTCTAGTCCTCCTAAATCTATTATCCTCCATACATTTCCTCCTACTCCTCTACCATGGACTTACTGAGTTGGGCTTGTCCTTAGCCAGGTTAAGCATTATGGATAGCAGCACCAACTTCAACAGCAACCTAGGGGTGTTGTAGTTGGCTTCGTTAGGTCAAGATGCTAATGTAGAAATAGCTGGAGTTAAATTACCTATCAAGTGAGTCATCTCATTAAACCACTCATCAAAACTTCTAGTCCTATTCTGGGTTTGTTGAGTATGGTGGACATCACCACTATTATCATCCCCCAATGCCAACATTAACACTTGAATCATTCATTCTTTACTCAATTTTGTGTTTGCTACAAAAAAACAGTACTCATATTTCTCAAGAAACAACACACTCATAGCGTCTAATTAGTTAATACACCAAATTCATAGAGAATACATAGCTACTACTTGCTCTATTCTCCATAGTTTGAAATGAAGCATAACAAAGAACTTCAATAAGCACCAAACAATAGCAAATCACCACTTCTATTTACTCACTCAAACACTTACAACTAGTTCAAACAAAACTGTAATGGCTACCTTGCTATCTAATACACTTAAAACGTAAATAATAATCAAAGCAACAACATAGTATGGCAGTTACTTACTCAAAGTGAACTTCACTCTAATAACAAGATGATATGCTACACCAAAGACCGACAAGGACAGAAATATCGGGGATGGATCCGACTTGCAAAAACCTCAAAATGAAGAAGGAATGCACAAAAAATAGAAAAGAAGCAAGCAAAATCCTATGAACAATCCCAAGGATATGACACACTAAGGAACCTTTTTAGACTCATAAACCAGCTCGATATAATGATGAGCTAATTCAATGAGGTCACTTGCCACTTAGCTTTACTTAAGGGTTGAGATAAGAGTTGGAAGAGTAAGTATAAAGAGCTCATAAAAGGGATTATGTATATTCAATAGTGGGGAAGATGAGGTATGGCTACAATATACAAGGGTATTTATACCCGTGATTCTAAGGTAACCTACTAAAAATGGAAAAGACTAAAAGGATATTGTCTAAACAAAATAAAATACAAGAAATGGATAAGGGTATAAAAGAAAAAAAATTAAATAATAGAAACTTTTATTGCAAATTCCATTGTGTAGATGGTTAGGATACGTAGCTAACAATTATTGGATAAGCTTTTACAGAAGTAGTGAAAAAGCTACAATTAGGTTTTGATGATGCCAAGTTAAGCTACAGTTCCTTTAAGGTTGAGACTAGTTCGGGTATGATCTGGGTAGCTTAGAAGTAGATTGAGTAAGCTGATGGTTGGGTGAGCTAAGCTGTCATTTGAGTGCTCTTCAGGTTAGCATTTAGAGAGAACCGATAGGCACGAAAGAGTTTAACCTAGATGTGGTAGTAAGTTGACAATTTATAGTAGCTTGAACTTTTTGGGCGCAAGTTGAAATGAGAGAATATACTTTGCCATGCTCTTAAGCCCTAGAGCATGGGCTTAAATCTGAAGTTCGATGGCTCAATTCTGATCACTTAGGAGATAGGTATAGGTGCTATTGTGGTTGAGAAGGGTAGCCAAGAGTTCACTGTCATCGATTGCTAGTAGGAGGAAGCTCAACGCTCTTCTCTTCGGTAAGTGTTTAACTTAATGCTTATAGTGTCTTTTAAGTACTAACTTCGTTGTTTTGCTCATTGCATATGACCTATCCAATAGGACTTTTAAGGAGCAGATGCTAATGATCCAAGAGTAAAGATACTATAGTAAGGGTAACAGGCCAGTGAAGGGGGAGATTCCGCTCTACTAAAAAGAAGAGCAAGAAGGTTACACTGACCAAGCAGAAGATGAAGAGGCCCATAGGTAAAGGGTAGGGGGTTGGTATCTTAACTATAGTGCATTGAAAAGTAGTTGCTAAGTACTATACACATAATGGATGCACCTAGGTAGGGTAGTAGTGCTTAGGAGTCACACAAGCAAGAGGCACTTGATGGGGAGGTGTGCTAATAAGCAATGACCAAGGAGGGGGTATATAAGTAAGGGACGCACAAGCAAATTATGTTTGTTGATGGGAGGTTAGAGAGACCTATCTTCGACTAGGTAGTGTAAGAGGAGCATGTAGGTGGGCAGTCCACTAAAGAGGAGTTGACCATAATGGTGGATGTGTTGCTTAAGGAATAAGGAGGGTTAAATGCTAATCAAGCTAACAGTACTTCACAAGGATAGCCTCTTCCTTTAATCTAACTAGAAGCTAAGACAAGCAAGCCGAGGTAAGTATATAATAATTTTAGCATCATTGGGGAATAGCCCTTGAAGAGGATGCATAGTGTGTGGATGTAGTATAAGCCTTTCAATTAGTATGCTCTAGCCGCCTTGAGAGGACTAGGTGATGCTATAAGGGGTATCCTTCTTGAGAGGGTTTATTTCTAATCATCCTTTATCCCACTTCGTATTTTGTTTAAGTTTTCATAAGTGCTTACTTGTGCTTTTTTTTTTTTTTAACTTCAAGCTTCTCGATAACATGAGCAGGAGGGAGGGCAAGAGCATGAAAGGTTGAAGGAGGAGCTATCTAAGCTAAGGACACAAAATGTATCCTTGTATAAGGAATGTAACCAACGTAGGACTAAGAAAATATGGCAGGAGTAGAAAGTTACTAGTGTTAAGTTCGAATTGAATACTACTAAGAAGTGGGTTGAGGACGTGGAGATAGAACTTGTTGTTCGCAATAGGGAGCTGGTTACAGCCAAAGGGGAAGTAGAGGTAGCAAAGCGAGTAGTCGATATGATTGAGCAAGAGGCTGCAATTGCAAGGGAGGAGGCTGGGTTCATAAAGGAGGGAGAAGAGGCAACTAAGGAAGAAGTTGATGCTCTAAGGAGTGAGTTCGAGGAAGCCCCTACTAATTTTCAAATGAGGGAGGAGGAGCTAAGGAATGGGCATGATCTAACTCCAACAGTAATAGATTAGCTGTTTAAGGAGTTCTTGTCAAAGGATAATTAAAAGACTTACATTATTGGCAAAGTTGGAGGCTAAAAGGGCATATCCTGAACTAAAGTTCAACTACCTAGATTGATTGATAAAAGGGGTACTGTAGGGGAGGAAGCCGACGATGGTGAAGAGGATAACCCAATGATGGTGTTAAGGATGTTGTTGGTAATAGTGTTATGGGTAGAGATGAGCTCGGGGAGGTTTAAGAACTTTTTCCTTTTGTTTTATTTTATTAAATTGTTATGGTAGGTTTATAGGGTCGATCTTACTTTGTGTTGGATTTCTATCTATTAGTGATGTATATGCATCAAGATGATGACTTCTAGACTTTTGTTATTGGAGATGATGTAAATGAATGTTTATACAACTGTTGTTTACTCTACATCATTCCCTTTCCATCATGTACATTGTTTTCACTCTCCTCTTTCCTCTTTTTTTATTTTTTTAATTTTCATATTCGTTGTCATGGCCTCTAGTTAAGCCTTACGATACTAGGCATAGGTTTGGGAACCTTAGTCCAAGTAGTGTTCGATCAAGAGAATTGAGCGCATCAAGCTTGGGTTAAGGAGGTCAAGTGCTATACTTAGTCTATGTACACATCTTGCAAGACCCTTGAATTTAGATATCCATTGGGTGCTTGAGGTAAGGCTTAAGGCTTAAGCGCTCTTGGGTATAGGGACCTATGACAGTGTTTAAACATCAAGGATGAGAATCAACTCAACTTAGTCCAGTGCATTCGTACTCATCAATGGATGAGGGATGGGGCCTGATGATGATTAAAACTATGATATTACAATAAACAATAGGGTAGGATGAATGCAATAGTTGCATTTTATTTTTCTTCCAAAAACATATTTAAGTATATGTAAGTGTTCGAATTGGCTATGTAAAGCAGGGTTAGAGATTGTTTGTATTCTATGTTCTAGGGATAGGATGTCCATCCAAGGTCTCTAGTTTGTATGCACCATTACCCACATTTTTTTTAACCCACATGGGGTCCTCCCAATTGGGTGACAACTTGCCCTGTCCCTATTAAGATCTTATAGCTTCAAGCTTTTGGCAAACCAAGTCTCCAAGTTAGATGAACCTATATCAAACCTCCTTTTTATAGCATCTAGCTAACCAGTGATGGTACACAACTACTTAGGCCAGTGCAATATCCCTTACTACTTGTCAAGAACTTGATTTCTATGGGCAATACTACCTTTGACGTGAATGTGAGAAGAAATTTTGCCCATAGTCATCCTATGTATGGTCTAGTATCCCCAAAGGATAGTAGGGACTTAGTTCACTCATTAACCACCTGCTCATTCCACCATCTTCTTTAAGCTTCCTTGAATAATCTTGTTGATGGCCTTGACTTGCCCTTTAGTTTGGGGGTAAGCAATCAAGGTATAGTAGAGCTAGATATTATGCTTATTGCAAAATTCTCATAACCATACACTATCATACCATTTACCATTGTCCGTGATAAGGGCATAAGAGACTCTAAACCTAATGAGAATGCTGGTCAGGATAAAGCCATCAATTGCTCTAGCCATGATGCTGGCGATTACCTATGCATCGACCTACTTGGTAAAGTAGTTTGTAGCCATTAAGATGAACTAAAGCTCCTTGGACACTTTTAGAAATGGTTTGAGAATGTTAAGTCCCCATTATATGAAAGGCCATACACTTATCATGGGGTAGAGCTTTGAGCTAGGCATGTGGTAAATAAGCACATTCTTTTAATAGTTGCAACATCGTTCTACTAAAGTCTTTGCATCTTCCTTTATGGTTAGCTAGCAATATCCAAGGTAAAGGGCTTGGATGTATAGGGCCAGGCTTGAATATGGTTGCTTTAGATGTCAACGTGCAATTCTTGTAGGGCATGACAGCCTTCTTTTGTCCTCAAATAGCAGAGGAGGGGCAGGCTATGCCTATGTCAATAGCTACATTATACGCGAACCTCTTAGCTTTAGTCTTGTCTTCGGGTAAGTCACCAATTTACAAGTAAACAATGATGAGGTCCTTCCAAAATGACTTTGTAGGTGCCAGATTAATCTCAAGGGTCTATCAAGGAAGCTCTTCAATAGCACATTGCAACATGAATTGGAGGAACACTTGTTGATAAAATGGTAGCACAATTGTGAATGCAAACTTAGGTAACTAGTTTACCTCGAAACTCTCCGCCTAGGGAATTTTGGTTATGTTCCAGGAGGAGAAGCTTAAGGCTAGGTCCCTCAGAAAAGGTATTTCACCATACTTTTGCCTTTCCTTTCATATTCCCTTATCACTTGTTGCACCACTAACTTAGAATTTGAGTAGATGATAATCTTTTCGATGTCGACATCAGTTGCTATCTTTAGTCTCATAATGAAGGCTTCATATTCAACTTCATTGTTTCTTGTAGGGAATCCAAATTTAAGTGCATAGAAAACCTTGGTGCCATAAAGGTCATGTAGGATTATTCCTAACTCATTCCTACCCCACCCCCCTCAAGTAGAAGATCTATTGCTATGGAGAGTTCACACTGGTATATTTTCATTACTAGGTACTTCCTCCTCTCTAGTATATTTAGCGACAAAGTTCACTAAAACTTGTGCCCCTTGATGGCCTGCTAATGATGGAATTGAATACCATAAGCATTAAGCTCCAAAGAATACTTAACCACTTGTCTTGATATGTCTAGCTTCTATACAAGCGTCCGTAGTTGTTAGTCAATGAGAATGATGATGGTATGTACCTAAAAGTATGGTTTAAGATTTTGCTTGGCTATGACTACTATGAGAACGAACTTCTCAAAACAAGTATGCCTAACCTCTAGGCCTTGTAGGATGTTATTGACATAATACACTAACTTATGCTCACATCCATTAATTTGGATAAGCACCGAGGAGTGGGCTCAATCATTAACGACCAAGTATAGATAGAGCTCTTCCCTAAGATCTGGCTTAGAGAGCATAGGTAGGTTCCTGAAGAATTCCTTCAATTTATCAAAGGCGATTTCACACTCACTTATCCATTTAAATTTTGATGGGTTTTTCAAAAGCTTTAAACACTTGTTAGCACTTCATAAGAGAAAACAATTAAGGGTGGTTTATCTTACCTGTAAGATGTTGGATGTCCTTGATCTTTTGTGGGGCATTTATATCCCTGATTGCCTAAATTTTGTTAGGGTTTTCTTTTATCTCACACTTTGTGACCATATAATTGAGGAACTTGCTTAACCTTACATCGAATACATACTTTTGGGGATTCAGCTCCATTTTGTACTTACTCAATGTATCGAAGGTCCTGCATAGATCTACAATGTTGTTGACTTTGTTCTTATTCTTCACAATTATGTCTTTAACTTAAACCTCAACATTTCTATTGAGCTATAGTTTAAAGACTGGGGTCACTAACCAATGGTATATAACTTAGGCATTCTTGAAGCTGAAGGGCATGAACTTAACAATAGGTTCTAAAGTTAGTAACAAGGAAGTATGAACTTAATCCACGAGAGCCATTTGCATTTTATTATAGCTAAAGTAAGCATCCATGAAGCTCAGTTTGGTATTGCCTAAGGTAAAGTAAACAAGCTAGTCATTGTGAAGGAGGGGAAACAAATCTTTGGGGTAGGCTTTGTTAAGGTAAGTGTAGTCGACACACGTTTTCCAATTGCCATTAGCCTTCTTCACTACGACTAATGTAATGAGCCAAGTTAGGTATCTCTTCTCTTTGATGAATCTAGCTTGCAAAAGTTTTGACACCTCCTGTTCTATGGTGGCTTGCCACCCTAGTGCAAAGTGTCATCTCTTATCCTTTATGGGTCAAACACTTGCGTCAACCCTTAAGTGGTGAGTAGCATTAAGGATATTGATTATCCTAAGCATTTCACTTAGAGACATTATGAAGACATTTGAGTTAATGCGAAGGAAAGTTGTTATGTCTTCTTTTTCTGCTGGGGACAGGGAAGTCCTATTGAGTAGTTTGTTTGAGATGATCATCGTAATGGACAACCTTAGCCTCCTATACTAGTTCTTCGCTAGGAGCCTATGTGGTGTCTATGTTGAACTTGATGCATCTCCGGGGTTAGATACCTAGAGGAGCACCATGATGAAGCAAACTAAAAACAAACATGAAAAAAAAAATAGCAAAGTCAAGGAAGCTACAAAATGGATATGACGTACGACTCGATTGTACTTGGCCTACAATTCGTCGAATATGACACATCGGTCTGAATTGAAGGGTCACTCACCACTACTCTTTGCTAAAGGGAATAGATAAAAATTAAATGATAAGGAGAACACTAAGGTTACTCAAAGTGAATAATTCTATATTGATTAGTTGATGGCCTGTATACAAGAAAGTAGAGGTTTATATACCCATCCACTAGGGTTACTTTACATGTATGAAAAAACTAAAGGGTATTCTACAATTAGGTTACATAAAACATACTAAAAGGGGAAAAGAGGCAAAGAATATTCTGTACAAAAAAGAAAGAATCATTATAGAATACCATATCAGAAGACACATGTCGCTTATGGCTAGATGGGAGAAATATGATACAAGGTAGGTGGAAACATAGTAACACTTACAGTCAGGGGCCAACCTGATCTGGATTAGGTTAAGGTTCAATCAATCCTATATAGAAGTCAGTTGTATTGGCGTCAGATGTCTGTGGTTGGTTCGACATCTCAACTTGGATAGTCTTGGGTTATCTTCTAGAATAAGTCATTGTTGTTTGGTAAGAGCAAATTGGACACATGAGGATTTGATAGACAAGTTGACATGGGAATTCATGTCTTAAGCTAGTATTCTCTATACAAGTCCTTGAAGTCATCTAGCTTAGTTACGAGTGATTGGTCCAAGGGCCTAATTCCTATCATCTACCTAGGGGTTGGAAAGATTTGCCCTCAAATTTGGAGGGGTTTTAGGTTCTTCTTCTAAGGCACATGCAGGGTCTTCTTCTACTAGTTGGTACAGGATCAAATTAGACACATTAAAGGTGGAAGAAACTCCATAGTCATCAGGCAACTCGATTTGGTAAGTGTTACAGTTGATCTTCTTCAAGATTTTGAACGGAACATCAGCTCAAGGAGATAGCTTATTCTGTCTTAAGTGTGGGAATCATCCTCAACTGAGGTGTATCCATTCCAAGTATTCTAAGTAGAAGGACACAGTTCGACGGCCTTAATTGCCAATTTTGTGCTATCTATATTTGAATTTGGTGATCTTCTTGGTTACGAACTAATGTAGTTCATGTAGTTCTTAGGCTCAATCAACTCTGGATTGACTCTCTTTAGTAGCTACTGGGGCACTGATCATATCCAAGGAAATAGATGGGTTAAAGCCATAGATGGCCTTGAATGGGGTATCCCCAGTAGTACTATGCTTCTTAAACGTTCCCAAGGATCAACTACACTAAGAATTTAAGTTTATATTTAAAAAACAAACTTAGTTTTTCAATTCAAAAGTTTACTATCAATAAAAACTCGAATACAAGAATAACAAACCTCAAGTCACTGAATACCCTAAACCCTAAAATAATTAAGAACTTGTAACCCTAAGCAACTAATAAGAGAAGAAGTGTTGAAGCCAAAAGTGACTATTTTTGGTAAGAGGCTGTTTAAAGGACCAGGAAGCTCGAGTTCTAAAATAAGGAAGATTTTAAGACCCCATAAGATGATCTATAAGAAGAATGGAAGTGGAAATGGGAATGGAAAGGTTACTTGTTTGAAATACAAAGGGAACCACTAGACCCAAGATTCTACTCAGCTCAGAAACAAGTGTTACTTCTATGGAGAAGGAGGTCACTTATTGACAAATTGTCTGAAAAGGACCACTACAACTAGTAATATCTACAAACAAGTAAGACATTTTGCTAATACATGCCCTCAGCATCAAAATGCCATCATATAGACTGTGGGAGGCCTTAAGATAAGGAAGATTGTTAGAGGAAATGGCCAAAGACCAAGAGCTATGAATGTCGCTCGAGTCTATATGAGGAGTACCTCAAGGAGGTGATAGTCTACTATGAAGAAGTAGAAGATGTTGTAAATACTAAGCTGATTATAGGTATGTTTCTTAAACTCTCTTTTAAGTTGAGTTATGTTATTAAGTATATTTTGGTAATAAGAAGCTAAAATGATTAACTTAATAACAAAAATTTTAAAGTTCAATAATTATAGCTTGTAAAAACTCAACTTTAATTCGATCCACGGAATGTCAATATAAAGGAACATTCAGTTTATATCTTGTTTGATACTGGAGTGACTCATTCCCTTGTTGCCCTTAAAGTAGCGAAAAGAGCCAAGTTGCTTGTAACCATCGTCGAATCAAATTTCAATACGTGAACCCCTATGGGAAGTGTAGTCACAACTAATGAAATCATGAAGAAGTGCCCACTCAGCATACAAAGCTATGACAGTTTAACGGCTCTCATCATTCTTGACTTAGGAAAATATGGAAAATATGAGATGATTTTTACAGTTGACTGTAAAAAGAAAAAAGTACTTTTTAAGAATGTAAAAGGATCGAAGGTGGAGTTCTAATGAGAATCGACAGTAGTAAGAACGTATAAACTAAGCTCCTTTGAGCTAATGTTGGAGACGAATTGGATAAATACCACTGAAGTTAAGTCGAAGTGGCCAAGAATATAAGATACTCAAGTAGTGGATGAATTTCTCGATGTGTTTCCAAAAGAGCTATTAAGGTTGCTTCCAAAAAGGGAGATTGATTACACCATTGATTTAGTGCCCAGAATCGAGCCAATTTCTAAGGCACCTTATAGGATGGCTCCTATAAAATTGAAGGAGCTAAAGAAATAGCTTCAAGAGTTATTGGACTAAGGTTTCATTAGACCAAGTTTCTTACCTTAAGGAGCACCTATTTTGTTTGTTAAGAAGAAGGATGGTTTTCTTAGACCCTATATCAACTACAAGGAACTAAACGGAGTTACCATAAAGAACAAGTATCCTTTACCTCATATTGATGACTTGTTCGATCAACTGCAAGGTGCATGTATATTCTCCTATATTGATTAGAGATCAAGATATCACCAATTGAGGATCAAATTAGAAGATGTGCCTAAGATAGAATTCAAGATGAGATATGGACATTACGAGTTTTTGGTGATGCCATTCAGATTGACCAATGCACCTACGGTGTTCATGGAATTTGATGAATATAGTGTTCGGAGCATATTTAGACATGTATGTAATTGTGTTCATCGACGATATCTTGATGTATTCATTAACCCTAGAACAGCATCAAGAACACTTGAGGCTAGTATAACAAAGATTAAGGGAACACAAGCTATATGCCAAGTTATCCAAGTGTGACTTCTAGTCGAAGGAGATATCCTTTTTAGGACATGTCATTTCAAGGGAAGGAATAAAAGTAGACCCTGAAAAGATAAGAGCCATCATTGGTTGGAAAAGGCCTGAAAATGTCACTAAAGTGCAAAGTTTTCTTGGTTTGGTTAGATATTACCAAAAGTTTGTGAAGGACTTTTCAAAAATTGCTAAACTACTTACTCAACTAACTTAGAAGAATGAAAGGTTTGAATGGAAGGAGGAAAGAGAGGAAAGCTTCCAAGAGTTGAAGAAGAGAGTAATTTCAACACTAGTTGGTGTTGCTTAACAATGAAGAACCTTTTTCAGTGTATAGCGATGCTTTTAAGAATGGTCTAGGGTGCGTACTAATGCAAAATGGGAAAGTAATCGCTTATGCTTCACAACAGTTGTGACCACATGAGCGAAATTACCCTACTCATAACTTGGAGCTTAAAATATCTGTTCACTCATAACTAGGCGTTAACTAGAGTTGATGAAGGATTATGATCTCAACATCAATCATTACCTTGGGAGAGTGAATACAGTAGCTAATGCCTTAAGTCGGAAGAACCAAGCAGAAGTTGCATCCCTCCTCACCGACCAAAAAGAGTTGATCAAGGAATTTGAAAGGATAAACTTGGAATTTTCATAGCATAAAGCGAATGCTGAATTATCAAACTTAGTCCTTAAGCCAACATTACAAAAGAGAATCTAAGAAGCACAACAAAGGACCCTGCTCTACAATATGTAAGAGAATAAAATGATACTTAGAAGGTACATGGATTTCAATCAAGACAAAAATGGAATGATCCAGATGAAAGGACATGTATGTGCACCTAATAGCCTTAAACTTACAAAGGAGATCTTAAAGGAAGCCTACTATTTTGGATATAGGGTACATCTTAGAGGAACTAAAATGTACTAAGATCTTAAGAAGAACTTTTGGTAAAGTGGAATGAAGCAAGATGTTGCAAGCTATGTGCTCAAATGCGACACGTATCAGAGAGTTAAGGCGAAGTACCAATGATCAAGAGGATTATTGCAACCATTATTAGTCCTTGAGTAGAAATGAAACTAGATCACCATGGATTTTGTGTGTGGATTACCTAGAACAACAGTAAACCATGATGCTATATTGATAGTAGTAAATCGAATCATGAAGTCAGTACACTTTCTACCCATCAATATAACCTATTCCCTAGAAAGGTTGGCTCAAATATATTTGAAGGAGATAGTATGCTTGCATAGAGTACCAGCTAAAATAGTATCAGATGGAGATCTAAGGTTTGTATCTAAATCCTAGGGAAGTTTGCAAAAAAATATTGGGAACAAACTTGAAGTTTAGAATAGCGTATTATCCCTAAACAAATGGACAATCAAAGAGAGTAATCCAAACACTGGAGGATATGCTTCAGGCTTGCGTCATGGAGTTTAAAGGAAATTGGGATTCTCACTTACCTTTGGTTAAGTTTGCATACCATGATGGCTACCATTCATCCATTCAGATATTATCACATGAAGCTTTATATGGGAGAAGATGCCGATCTCCATTATTTTAGGATGACGTAGAGAAGGAAGCTTTAGGACTAGACTTAGTTTAGGAGACAGCTGAAAAAGTAACCACCATCAAAAAAAGGATGAAGGAAGCCTAAGACAGGCAGAAGAGTTGGGCCAACTTGAAGAGAAGAGAATTGGAGTTTAATGTGGGAGAGCATGTGTATTTGAAGGTAAGTCTAATCAAAAGCATACATCGAGTAAGGACTCAAGGGAAGCTAAGCCCTAAGTACATCAGATCATTTGAGATTCTTGAAAGAGTATGAAACCTTACATACCACTTAGCATACCCCCTAATATGACCGAAATACACAATGTACTTCATGTGTTGATATTAAAGAAACATATACCCAACCCAAACAATGTCATTGAGCTAGAACCGATACAACTCAAGGAAAATCTGACGTACGAAGAACACCCAATCCAGAACACAAACAGTAAAGCTTAGAAGTTAAGGAACAAGGAAATTAGGTACATAAAATTGCTCTAGAGAAACCATGAAAGAGAAGAAGCCACTTAGGAAGCTGAGGAAGAAGTGAGACGAAAGTACCCCTAATTATTTGAAGTTCCAGGTACATCTCTAAGTTTTGAGGAAAAACCATATTTTTAGGGGAGGGGGGGAATGTAAACCCTACTATTTAACGGGCATTAGAATCAATTAAGAGTACTTCTTGAACATTCTAAAGGATCAACTAAACTAAGAATTTAAGTTTATATTTAAAAAACAAACTTAGTTTTTCAATTCAAAAATTCACTATCAATAAAAACTCGAATATGAGACTAACAAACCTAAAGTCACCTAAAATCCTAAATCTTAAAATAATTAAGAACTTGTAACCCTAAGCGACTAATTTAGAATTTGATTTGAATAATTTTATTCAACTCTAGAAAATTTTATAATTTTATGAGTAATAAATCATAACTTACAAGTCGATTTAAGAACCAAACTCTAAAAGAATTATATATAAGATAATCCCCTTGTTTTCATGCATAAGCCATGTACATATGTATAAGTGAGCTAACCAATCACATTAATTAACTTATCAATTGAGAGTTGGAATCAATTATCAATTGATAACCTATCAAAAGCTAATGACAAGACACTTTCCATATATCACCATAAGCTATACTACATAAGGATAAGTTATCACATTATTTTACAGTTTAAATTTTTAAACAAGTGGCAAAACAACACACTACCCTAAAAGAGATCCTATTTGTCTAGTTGTAAGAAGAGTTGGGGGGGGGGGGGGGGGGGCAAGCTTTGTCATTACCCATAAATCATATTGTCTTACACATCTACTACTCACTCCTAAATGCTTACATCATCTGGTAATGTAAAAGATTGGCTTTCGTGCATGATAAAAGACAACCAAAGGAAGCTTGTTGGGCACACTTCAATCCCAATCAAAACTGGCACCACTCTCTCTTTTTTCCCTCATCTTTCATTTCTTTTTTCTCACCTTATATACAAAACAAAAGAGGAAACCCAACCCCACCAAATCTACACATTGTCACCACTCCTTTTGCTTCTACACCTACGATACAACAATGTCTTGTTGCCATCTTTTGCTAACTTCAAAAGCCATTTTTAGAAACTTTAGAATATCATCAAAACCCATCTCAATCATCAAAACCTTAGTCTTTCAAAAAACATGCAGGAGAAGAAGGAAAAGCAAGGAGCGAAGAGAACTCTTAGTTGTACAACCACCATTTTTATGCTTTAAGGACAAGTTATTTATTTGTTCAAGTGAATTAGTATGTCATGTTAGGAGACCACATTTTTATAAAGATATTGGCATGAACATAAGGTGATAAAATACCTAAATTACTTTAAGAAATAAGCTTATGAATCTCCTACATGAAAGTTGGATTATGAGCATGCTAAGTTAGTATTTTGTAGGATACATGTCTAGCACTTAGAATAAGAGTTTGTAAGTTGAGAAAATCATAAAATATTTACATGGGAATGGAGATAACATGCTAGACATGAAGAGTACATGTAGTATGAAGATGTTATCTTTGACTTCATGTGATCACATATGCTCAGATCTAGCTTTAGGTAAAGGAAAATCCATTACATAAAGTTTTTATGAAGTGAAAAGACCAACCAAAGCAAGTATAACAAGTGTATAAAGCCTAAAACTCAAAACCAAGCCTAAAACACTCAAAACAAGCTTAGAACTCCAAGTTGAGCCTTCACCAAATTTTTTACCAACACCTTAATCTATCTATAAAAGTCGTTTTGAGACCTATAAAAAGCCCACATAATACTCCCCAAGCCCAACAAAGTGACTATTTTTAGTTTAGACAAAAAACAAGCCCATTTAACTACTTAAGCCTACATAAAAGTCCAAAAAGATGTTGATAGCACCAAGGCCATAAGGTAAGGATGAAAATATTACTTTGAAGGGTACTACTGTTTTGATTAGTGGATAGATTTGCATGCCTCATCTAAGAAATATAACCACATCACATTAAAGTATACTTGAAAAATGATGAAAATTGATTGCAAGATAATAAAAATCAAATTAAAAACAAGAAAGTTGTACGCAATTGAAGTTTTAAGTAAAATTAGGAAAAATACAAAACTAAGTCAAAAAGTGTAACTTAAAGAATCTTAGGTTAGTCTTCCAACTTTATCTCAAACTGTAAACCCCTATTATTTTTTATCTAGCTTTTGAAATAGACTCAAGCATGTTAGATAATTAGGAGTTGACAAGGCTAATGAAAGTAAAAACCCTAAAAGAACTAATCAATCGCATATAAAACTTTTCTACCCTAAATGTATATAGACCCTAAAGATTTCATTCAAAAGTAATAAAAGCCCTAAAATGATAACCTTAAAGACATACGAGTATTAATTCATCATAATATACCCTAAAACCCTAGTTGATAATATAACCTTCATACTTTGCCAAATTATTAGCGAAAGGATAAAGATGACTTTCAATCATGCATATATATTTAGAATCCTTAAGTAATCCTTTAGAAACTAAGATAATGAATCATAGATTACATTTATCTCCTAAGTATATAATTAAATGGTATTACATAGAGTTAGGGGTATAGTTGAAGTTTAGGCTAAATGTAGTGAACATTAACACCCTAATTAGTGCTTTTTATACTAGTTGTACTAAGTAGCTTACCAAATGATGCATATAGGCTATAAATACCTAAAGTAAGACCTCATCATCTATTTTTACTAATCAATTCACCAAATGCCTCATTTCCTTAATTTTTCCCTTAATTTTCCTTAATTACTACATTATGTGTACAAAATGGCATATGCTTAAGGAAAGTTGACCAAGTCAACACATGTTAACCAAGGTCAAAAGGTTGACTAAATCAATACATGTTGACTAAATTCAACAATTAGAAAATTCAACAAAAGACACTAATGCATAAGAAAATATCTATCAATCTCATGATTTCTTTTCTTTTCTTCTAGCTTTTCTTTTCCCTTCTCCTTCTTAATTGCTGTCCACCTATTTTCTTCAAGACCCCACCATATTCTTCATTCTAAAATAAAAAAAAAAAACAAAAAGAAACAAAGCAAATCCATTGTAATGACATCCCCTTCCCCTTTCACTTTCAAAACCTTCCACTTTACCTCCATAATTCAAACACAAATTAAGGTATGTGATCATGTTGTTTTATATTGCTTTATATTAGTCATTAGTTAGGTGATTAGGTAGATTAGATAAGTAGATATATGTTATGTGTGATCTTGTAGAAGAAGACATAAAGTTTCCACCTTTAAGTGTAGGAAGATAGAAATCATGATGAAGAGGAAAGGAATACATGTGTATATGCCCTTAAGTATATGTACATAAGGATATACTAGAAGAATACAAGTATGGGGATCTTTGTACATAAGTACTTACTATGTACATAACCTAAACTAAGATAAATCCTAACTATACATACCTATACTATACTAAATACATACTTAAAAACACAAAAGAATGAAATTAGGAAGGTTTTCTTAAGAGGAAAATTTGGCATACGAAATTTGTGCAAAAATATGTATATGACCGTATAGGTATATGAGTATATGTACAAGTATAAATATGGTATAAGTATAAGTATAAGTATATATATAAGTATACTAGTATATATATAAGTATAGTAAGAGTATAAGTATATAGTAGTTTATGTGAAGTGTACATAAGACTTATAAATATGACATAAGCATGAGGTAAGGCATATGTAATTAAATGATGAGGTAAGCAATGATGTAATTAAAAGATGACATAAGCCATGACATAAGTGATAACATAATCGATTGATGATGTAAGCGGTGACATAAGCATAGGTTTATAAAATAAGAAATAAGAAGAGTGCATAATAATTAGGTACATAAATTAGTAAACCCTAATACATTTCCTAAATTGAATTACACTTAATTAAGTACATGAATTAGTAATAGCAAAGTAAAATTCTCTAAGTATAAGAATTTAAGGGTTAATTAAATCATTAAGTATAAACGAAATATATAAATATAAGCAATAAGAATAATTAAGTTTCTATAGTTAAAATTTTTATAAATTTAGCTCATATTTTAAAACACAGGTCTTAACGTCCAAAATGGACATCACCATGTGAATGTATGTCCAAAAGCGATGAAAAACGACTATAAATTCATAAATATCAGAAATGGAACGAAAAAGTTATATACGATTAATAATAAAGTATAACCGGATAAAAGTTGATAGTAATTTAAGAAAAATTAGGTAAATAAATATTTAGAATTATTAGTTAATTCAATTACTTATTAGTGTTATTATATCGTAATGATCCGGTGATCCTGAGGTAGGCGAGGATCTCCCGATTGATTACTACGAGTAGAGCGAGTCATCATAGCCGAGTGAGTATTTACCCTATGAGTCCATGCTTGTTTGTGATTATAGATAGTGGACTTAAATATTATTGTTAATTGACTTTTGTATGCGGTTTAGGAAATACTTGTGTATGTTATTGTATATTGAGTTATGAACTTACCTTAAGTACAGATAATGCTTTGTTTGTTGCATGGTAGTATAGAAAATGATTGTGTGTACTATTGGATGGTCATAGCATAATTTGAACTTAATTATACTCGGCTTATAAAACGAAACTGGAACATGCATTGCATAGGCATAATTCCAGCTGTCACATCACACAGAGATAAAAAGAAGCCATTCGGGGGTTGTTATTATTAATTTATTGGTTCTGTATGGTGCACTCGTACAAAATGACCTTACATTGGCCCGCGGGAACACTAGGCATTGGAGGTAGCAACCGCCTGGCTAAGGGTCGAGTTTAGAGGCCTCCGTTTAGGGGTGAGTGTGGACTGCAGGGACCCACTCATGATTATACTAGAACTTGGTTTTTATGAAAATAAAAGAATTATTTGATTTAAGTACGGAACATGGAGTTCCGTAATAAAGTAAGTTCTAGTATAATACCTGGATCTGATTAGTACTATGTATACTCCAACCCTGACTTCATAGGGAGTTAAATTTGAGTTACTTAAATGAACTAGTTAACTATATGTATTGTTTAGCATTTTGTTTGATCATTCATTCATATGCGGGAATATAATATATTTATAACTTGCCTGTGGTATACCTAAGGGCTTTGCTCACTAAGCTTAGGCTTACACCCCTTTAAACTTTTACTACAAGATAACTTGTTTGTAGAGGCTAGCTGAGAGATGCCACAGGTTAGCTTGGGGACTTAGGCAAGAGCAAGCTGTCTTGTGCATTGAGAGATAACAGTTTATATAGACTCCTACTCATGTACTTATGTTTTACTAGTATTATAGACTTAGATATACTCAATTACTGTATCTTATAAGCTTTGTAATTTAAATTTTATATAAATATGTTTATGTGATGATATCATGTAAATCTGTATGTTCTTGGGAAACTAATAGTTGTAGAGCCTTGTATATTATGTGAAGAGTTCATGATTGGGTGGGTAACTAATCAGGGGTTCTTCATACAGTATACAACATCTACTACGACTAGGCCGTCCTTAGTTCATGACATAAACTCTTTACTTTATCATATTTGTGTTATTTAGGGTACCTGATTGTTAGAGAAGACTTACCCCTAAATTACTACAATTGATTCACTATGATCGAATGAGTGATGCTCGATGACTTCACACTTGATTTTGCTTATAGTATAATAGTACCTAAATTTATAAAATGAACTTGAATGCTTGTGAGATATGGGAAATGTATGTGTACTATATTATGATTGAATGCCATAACTTGCTAATGAGATAATAATGGGAATTGTTGTGGTAATAGTATGCCTAGATTATATGGAACGATATTTCTTGATCATAATTGAAATTGAACTAATTAAGTATCCGACTACGAAAATCAATTAGTCATGCATTTCTCATAATTGTATTATAACTATACCAACTGCCACCCCATACGGAAGATGGGAATGAGCTTACAAGAGTGGGGTCTCCTGCTGAAATTAGGCAAATGTACCATTTATATTACTAAGCCTCTGTCTCGAGCTTTCGGGCTTATTAGACTCCAGGGGATGCTAATTGTTAGCAAAAAGCCATGTCTTGTGGCTTCTGCTTAAGGTGTGTGATGTCAATTGCAGAGGCCACCACACCATTAGACCTAAGAATTTTGGCTTAAAAAATTTGAATTTTTGAAAAGGAAAGCATATTTTCTGTATAAGTAGTAAAGTTATTATATTATGTATTTGTTTAAGCTAATTTAACCATGATTATGAAATTGGTATAAAAACTTAAGTGCTAGGACCCAGTTGATAGTCTGAGTCAGTTAATTATCTCCAACCCAGAGTATAAGGGGTGCAATTCTAAGTTGCTTATAGCTCCTAGGACTCGGTTTGGCATTCTGATTGTTCATACATTCATATGTTATGCATATAAATGATATTTTTTATATGGCATGATAGAAGGATTTACTCACTAAGTATAAGCTTACACCGATGGATTTCGTTTGATGTAAGGCCATCTTTTTATTCATCTAAGCCACGAAATGCCCAAGGTGAATCTCATATTGAGACGAGGTGTGGGTCCAAGATGAGAGGAGAGAATTTTTATGTAAATAGTGAATTGTATATCTATTTACTTCGTTAGATTTTCTTCATTCAGCTTGTCTTATAGTTTTAAGTACATTGTAATATTCTTTCGTTGTGGAATTCAATGATTACATACCTTAACTTTAGTATTTTTTGTAATTAAATGTTAATTTTAGTCATCCCGCTTGATATTGCTTATCTATGGGCCTGATGGTGACATGAAGTAGAAGGAGTCATATGTGCCATATAGAAAGCCGATGATCAACAAGGGAGTTGATCGTAGATCTTTATGTGGTGTACGACAATCGACCACAATAATAATACTATTGGGTCATGATATGGACAATTCTGTTGTATGTGAACTCTACAACCCGTAGGTACAAATCCCAACCCCTCAAGTTCTTTACTACAATAGCTTCAAGTAGATTGTGTAGCATCCCATTTACCACTTCAATCTAGCCATCAATCTAAGGGTAGCTATTGGCGCTAAATACAAATTTAGTTCTAAGTCTTCTCTAAGGAGTCTTTCAAAAATAGCTTAGAAACTTTGCGTCCCGATCTGAGACAATAGTCTTTTGTACCCTTTGTAGTTGGATGACCTCTTATAGAAACAAATCAGCAATATATAAAGTATCATTAGTCTAATGACTCAGAATGAAGTGTACCATCTTATTGAAGCAGGCCAGTATAACAAAGATAAAATCTTTACCTCTGGATGTCTAAGGCAACCCTAGTACAAAGTCCATGCTATGGTTAGCCCAAGGTAAGGTCAGTATTGGTAGGGGCATGTATTTTCCATAGGGTGTTCCCTTCCCCTTGGCTCGCTTACATACTTCACAACTATTAACTACAAACTACCTTATGGACATCCTTGGCCAACCCTGGTCAATAGAAGTTTTACCTCAATAGATTGGTTGTCTTGGTCTCCCTAAAGTGACATGATAATCCACCGCTATGAGCTTCCCTTATCAATAGTTTACGCATGGAGCAGTTCAGTATGCATAGGCTTTAATCCTTGAACAAATAGCCTTCCTTAAGATAATATCCCTTAACAGCAATTCAATCCCTACACTGTTCTAGGATAGGGCTAAAATGAGGATCATGAGCACTCAATAATGAGTGAGAATCATAATAATTTTGATTGCAAGTTGGCTAGCAAGGTTTGCCGCCATGACAGAGCATTGACAACCACATTTGCGCTTCGCTTCTTATGTCGGATTATGTACGAGATCCCTTCCATAAACTCTGACCACTTGGCTTGCCTCTTCGAAAGCTTGTTCTGACTTCCTAAATGCTTTAGAGACTCATAATCTATACAAATAACAAACTCTCGTAGCAACAAATAGTGTTGCCAAACAATAAGGGCTCGATAGAGAGACTAAAAATCTTTCTTATATACAAAATAGTTCAAGGCAAGACCACTAAGCTTCTCACTTTAGTAGGAGAAGGGTTGTCATTCCTGCATCAAGATAGCGCCAATTCCTGCTCCAGATGCATTGTAGTCTAATTCGAAGAGTTTTTCAAAATCAAGTAGTGAAAGGACAGGTACCGAGGTGAGCTTCTCCATCATCTCCCTAAAGCTTTGCTCAACTCAATCATTCCACTTAAACCCTTCATTCTTCTTTGTCAGCTTGGTCAAGGGGGTAGCAATGATACTAAAGTTTTTGATAAATTGCCTATAAAAAGAAGCTAGGCCATGAAAGCTTCGAACCTCAGTGACATTCTTTAGCGTCGGCCACTTACGAATAGCTCGAATCTTTTCCCCATTAGCCCAAAGTCCTTCCTTTGACACTACAAACCTTAGGAAGATTACCTACTTCTAACTAAACATACTCTTCTTTACATTCCCATACAACTTCTCAATTCACAAAATCTCAAATACTTTATGAAGATGTTGAACATGTTTGTTCAAGTCAGCATTGTATACTAATAAGTCATCAAAGTCCAAATGACATAACCAACCATTCATAAAGTCCATGCCTACTCTTGAAGATAATCTTCCATTCATCACTAGGTTTCATACAAATTTAGTCGTAACCACTTCATAAATCAATTTTTGAAAATACCTTAGCGCTATGAAGCTCATCTAACATGTCATGAAGCCTTGGTATCAGGTATCTATACTTGACAATAATTCAGTTAATTGCTCAACTGTCGTTGTACATGCACCATGAACCATCTTTCTTAAGGACAAGCAGAGCTGGTACAGCACAAGGGCTTAAGCTCCTCTTATATCTTTGCTCTATGAGCTCGTCCACTTGTTTCTTCAGCTCGGAAACTTGCTTAAGGTTCATCTTGTATGTAGGTCGGTTTGGTAGAGCAGTGCCTGACTGTAGATCAATACAATACTCTATGCCTGGGATTAGAGATAATCCTCTAGGCAATTCTTTTGGAAATAGGTCGGAAAACTCATTTAGCAAGCTTTGGATCTCTTTTAGAATATTCTCTAATTCCCTCATCTCCAACAATCTCCTAACCAATAGGAACATAGGTTCATCAACCTTCTTAGCAATTCGAAGCTCTCTTCAGCTCATAACTAAGGTCTTCTTTTTACTAGCTCGAATGAGCTGATTGTAGGTTTCATTTACTTAAGATGAGGTCAAGGATTGCAATACAATCTTCTTTCCATCCTTAAGAAGGGCATAGGTGTTCCTATACCCATCCTGAATAACACATCGGTCGAATAACCAAGGTTGTCTAAGTAGTAGATGTAAAGCTCCAATAGGAACGACATTGTATACTACTTCGTCCCTCGATATACTCCCAACACTAAATGGTACGGTGACTTGTTTAGTCGTACAAAGCACCCTTATTATGAAGCTAATGTAGCTTGTAAGGTCAGGGATGCTTTAAGGTCAGCAAACCTAACCTCTACACAAGAGACTGTACAACAACAATAGTGTAACTAGCCATTGACAATACACTTAGTATGGAATAGATTCTCTCTCTAGTCCTCCTCAGAGTTCAACAAGGAACTCGGTACTTATCTTAAGACTAAGGTCATCACTTCTCCTTGGTTGGCATAGATACAGGTATCCTCTTCCTCCATAAATTTGGGTTTTCCAACATCTTCTTCTTTCTTGAGCTCGCTCTCGTCGGTACTATCCACTATATCTCCCCGGAGCACCATGACGCATCGGTTCGAACACTCAGCAGCTATATGTCCGAAGCCCAAGCATTTAAAGCATTTCACCTCACTAATATTCCATCTAGAGGTCTACCATTTCTCATATCTTGTTAAGGTCAACCTAACCTTAAGTTAACCTAGCTAACTAACTTAACCTTATTGGTTTGCTTGGCTATCATCAATCGGCCATTCTATCCTCAACCCTATATGGGCTCCTTGGCTTGTCTTGAATAGGTCAACATGGAACTAGGGGTTAGGAGAATGTTAGTCTAAGTCGGCTAAAGCACTTCTCCCTGTTTTTTGACCCTATATGCTATTTTTATCGCCTCTTCTAAGGTATAAAACCTTTGTACTTCTTCGATTTTGCAAATCTTGTACTTGCGCCCAAAAATGAACCTTGATACTATATGGGCCTGTAGTTCTTCCACATCGACTTAGATCATTAACATCTGGAACTATCTTACGTAGTCATCAACCGATTGGCTTCCTTAGCAAAGCTCCTGAACCTTTGTAAACGTATCTTATAAGTAGGTCTTGGGTACAAATCTACCTCCTAACAATCATTTCATCTCATCCCTAGTTCTAACACCTTGTCTTCCATCTCTTATTCTGGTTGCATTCAGATTCTTCCACTACATAGTAGCATACCTAGTAAACTCTAGTGCAACAAGTTGAACTTTGATAGCATTTGTATACCCATAACATTCAAATACTTTCTTAACCTTCTCTTCCAACTCCAAGTATTCATCTACATCTCCATTTCCACTAAAGGGTAGGATTTGAACCTTGACATTATCTAAACTTCATAAGACTCGGCATTTTCGCCCTGGCACTTAGTAATAGTTAGCTCCTTCTTCTTCCTTCCTAAACTCTTCAATATCCAGCTCTTCATCATCTTTCTTAATCTCCTTTAACTCTAGTCTCTGTCTAGTAACTCGATCTACTACACCTCCAACTTACTACGATCGAACTAGGCAATTGATTGAATTACCTTAGTCATGGTGTCTCTCAAGGGAATTTTCTAGTGGGTTACACCATAGGGTTGCTATCTGTTAACTTGCATTGCTATGACTAAACTCTCAATAAGGTTGGTTAGTCTATCAAGTTTGTCATCAACTAACCTTAGGGTATTATTACCATTTTAACTACAACCAAGTTTAAGTTTGTCATCAACCAACCTTGAGATATTACTACCATTATGACCATAACCAAGTTGAGCCCTACTACTCTAATCACCAATAACTCATTGAAAACTTGAATCTAACATGGTGTAATACTTCTCGGATAGATTAATAACTCACGAACAACTTTAATACCCAAAAATCACTTGAATGGAACAATAATGACTTACTCCATTTTTGTAATGAAAAACAAAGTAAAAATAGAGTAATAATGAAACTACACTTACACTCAAACACACTACAGTAGCTACGGAGGGAACATAGTAGCCACCAACAGAAGAGCGAACTAAAAATTCATTGCAACTTCACACATTCTTTTGCGGAACTATGCTTTGATACCAGTGAAGTTGATACATCTTCAGGGTTGGACACATAGAGAAGCACCACAATAAAGCAAACCAAAAAACAAACGAGGAAAAAAATTAGCAAAGTTCGAGTAGCTACCAAATTGATATGACAGATCACTCGATCCTACTTGACCGATAATCTGCCGAATATAACACACTGATCCAAACCGAAAGGTCACTCACCATTACTCCTTATTAAAGGGAAGAGACAAGAGTTGAATGATAATGAGAATACTAAGATTACTCAAAGTAATTAATTTTGTATTAATTAGTTAACAGTTTGCCTAAAAGAAAGTGCAAGTTTACATACCCATCCACTAGGGTTACTTTACATGTATGAAAAGACTAAAGGGTATTCTACAATTAGGTTACATAAAACATACTAAAAGGGGTAAAAGGGGCAAAAAGAGCAAAAAAATTCAGAACGGGAAAGAAATAATCATTCTAGAATGCCATATCAGAAGACACGTGTCACTTATGGCTAAATGGGAGAAATATGAGATAAGGTAGGCGAAAACAAAGTAACGCTTGTAGTTAGGGGTTGACCTGATCTAGATCAAGTCGAGGGTCAATCAATCTTATAGAGAAGTCAACTATACTAGCGTCAAATGTTTATAGTCAATCTAGCAACTTGACTCGGATAGTCTTGGGCTATCTTCTGGAATAAGGAATCGTTGTTGGGTAGGTGCAAATTGGACACATAAGAATCTAATAGACAGGTTGGTAGGAGATTAGTTTGGTATGGGAATTCGCATCTCGACTTTGGTCTCAAGCTAGTATTCTCGGTATGAGTCCTTAGAGTCCTCTAACTCAACTGTGAGTGATTGGTCCAAGGGCCTAAATCCTATCAAAACTAAATTTGCATAATCTTGTAATGTGAAATATCATTAAGGTAAAGTGTTCGAGATAGCTTATGGTCTTTGCTTGTAATGTTGACTCCTATAGGTGTAGGGAATTTCATCTTGAGACATGTTTAACTAATTTATGCATCAAATTTTTTAAGGCTAAGGTGTCTTAAGATGGAGCTATAGGGAGATGAGTGATCAACAACTACAAAGTCTATCAGCTATGAGGCAATATGCTTATCATCATCCAGTCGAACAAGGAATGTATTCAAATCTTTAGCTAGAACCATCTTTCCTCCAAAGCTAGTATGGCTCTACTTGTAAGGCTAAAGTTCCTCATCTAGTTTGTCTTTCATTTGCTCATAAGATGAGTAAGATAGGATGTCAACTGAACTGCTATTGTTGACGAATGTCTTGAGGACATCAAAGTACCTAATTTCTACATTGATGACAATAGGTTCAATGTAAGGTACAAAACACCCTCCTTGTTGTTGTTTGCAAAGGAGATGGTTGTGTCTATCCTCGGCTTCTTATGTTGGACTGAGAGCACCTCATGCTATGATTAGGTAGAGCAATCTTTTTCTACTAAGCCTGGTTCACCTATGATTGCTTGCACTTATCCTTAGTGGCCCCTTCTCTCTATGCCTCAATTGGGTTTTCTTATTGTAGTTATGGCTACTATTGTAGCTATTAAGTGCAGCATCATTGAGCTAGATAGGGATGGTTTTGTTCATTAGCAACAAAGTGGTTAATATGGCCTTTGCAACGAAGCCTTTGACTACGTTCTTAAGGTGTTTGCAATCATCAATGTTGTGGTCACGAACGCCATGGTAGTCATAGAATTTGCTTTAGGAGAAGGCATCGAGTGTTTCTCTGCTGCTTGGTGCATGAGGTTGGCATTCATGTACTTCGTAGAAGACTTCCCCTAGAGAGCAATTTAATAGGGTATAGCTAGTGTAATCAGCAAACTTTTTCTTTTCTCTTTCCTAGCATTCTCAAGATGATGAAAGACGATCTCCGTAAGGGCCAAGGTGGTTTTTCACAGATGTGTTATGCTATAAATCATTCTCGAGGTGTACTCGGATGACATCCTCTTACACTACATATTGTTTGACAATGGTCATGAACTCTTTAAAGCTATCTAATAAACCCCAAGAAATTTTAGTGTAAGTCTTGAAATTTCTATGATAAATTTAGAGATATATTTGAGATAGTTTAGAATCACTAAGAGAGGTTTGGGAGATATAGTCAAGATTACTTATAAACCTTATAAATACTATCAAATATTAACTCTTGTAGTTTTAAAAATATTTCTAGAAATCATAAATTCAAAAAATAGTAAGACATAAAAGCTGATTACATCTTATTTAAACCTATCATAAGCATGCAAAATCATATAAGATAAAGGCCAAGACTTATCAAATAATAGAAAATAAGATAAATTCCATTTGGAGAAGATGCCAACAAGTGGAAGTGGCATGACAAGAGGGAAGAAACTTCTAATTGTTATCTTCTAAAGGCCACTTTTACCTATCTCCATTATTGTCCCATAAGTTATCCATATGAGTAAGAATGAAAGTGATACAAAGAAGACATCAAGTCATGTAGGAGTCTTGTTTCCTTAAGTAATCTACCACTCCATTATCATCCTATAGTTATCTAAAGAGGGGACAACATCATACTAAGAATACCACTTGAATTTATTTTAGAAGCTTTATTGGTAAATAGATAATAAGGAGTCAAGGTTGGTCAACACTAGTCAACAATAGTGGTGAAGACCCATCATATGACTACTTGAATCCTATAATAACTAAACTAACAAACTAATAACTAAGTGTTTAAGTCAATATCATATCAAAGTCCTAAAGAGATAAGCACCCAAAAATCATATCTTATCATTTCTTCCAACATTTAATGGACATATTACAAAACAAGTGGGAAGACTCCCAACCACTACAAGTGGTATGAAGCATCCATTTGTCTTCCAAGTGTCCTCTTCATCTAACTCTATTATTGTCCTACAACATATCTATCCATGTATGCATGAAAGTGACATATGGATGAATATGAGTCAAATTGCCCATTAACTCAAGAGTTTCATTTCTTTAAGCAACCACCAATCTTATATTTAATCTAATTCCTAACTTCTACATATAGGACCACTTCTTCACTTTGAAACCACACTTTGTCTATACTTTCCTATTATCTTCATCTTAATACTTCAACCAACATTCCCTTTATTCTTCTCATTTCCAACGTCAACAAATGCCTATCCTTAATTGTTTTTTAATTTCACGAGGAACTTCCAATCTTTTTTTTAGAAATAACCTTAAAACAGAAGAATTTTTTTTTACCAAAACTACTTTATAAACTTCTAAGTTTTACCAACTTGATTTCAACTTTACCATCTTTTCTTAGAAATAACCTTAAACCAACTCTATGACAAACTATAATCTTTTCATTTACATCTCTATCAACTCCTTTTTTCAAAAACAAGCTTATGATAAGCAAAAGTTTTCTTACCTAAAGGATATGTTTCTTCAAAAAAAAAAAAAAAAACCAATATCTCTATCAAAATCCCTTTTATTTCCTTTGAAAACCCATCATGTGTGTAAAAGTCTCCAAAAATTTAAAAGACATGTTTTCTACAAAAAGGAAACATCTATCTTTATCAAAATGCCCTTTATTTCATTTTCGGATCCTATATGTACACATCTCTAAAATATCAAGACTAAAAGGTTATGCTTCCTTTTCAAAACAACCTATTGAGTTCTCTCTTAATACATTTTGTTAATAACAAAAAGCTAAGAATACACTTAACAAGTATAGTGAGCATGCACGATACTTTAGAATAAAATCAGTATTGTATTGGTCATAATCTAAGTTAGAAAATATATCAACAAAAGAACACAAAAGTGTAGGAAGTGAAAAGAATCGATATTAGAAGCTGTTACCAATTTAGGTAATGTACTTAATTTTGCTCTACTAAGTTAGATTAAGTCCTTAGGGATTTTAATGTAAATTAGTCTAAAGAATGCTCAAGAATTAGATTTATGGAATGATGAATCCAGGTTGAGTAATTTTATGTTGAAGGAAGGCATTTGATACATTTTAGCTAGGTTAAGTCAAGTACTTTAAGGTGCAAACAAAATTCAATTTTGACAGCACGTTATCTTGGATAATGTTTTGTTTGAAAGCTACATGTTTCAATGCATATAGTCTTGAAGATATTTAGAAGTCTTTCATGATAAGATTATGGCTTAAATTGATCAAGAATATATTTTGTTGAAGATAAGTTTGAACATTATGAATATTCACAACCAGATTTTTGAGGAAGTATTATTTCAAATTCAAATAAGATCAAATATTAGTCTAAGGATTTAGCCATGAAATTTTCAAGAACCATGAGAAAAAGCTGCTGAAAAATTATTAACAGATAAGGGAAAAAGTCTACAAGTTTCAAATGTTTGAAGAAGTATTATGCAAGATTTATCAAGATTAGTTTCAAATTTGTGCTTGTCCAAATCTTAAGCATATCAAATTTCAAATTCAAATCAAATATCATATCCTGCAACAATAAAAAAGAAATATCAAGCTCGATTAACAACGTATCAAGAGATAATAGAGTTTGAATTTGAACTTTAACCCTCTTCTAGCTGTTACATGCAGGGATTATCAATCTAAGTAGAAGTTACACATGAAAAAAGATACAACTAAAATCAAAACTGAAATTCAAAAATTCCTCTTATGAATACTATCAAAAACTTAATCAAAATTTGAGTGAAATTAGTTTTCTCATTTCATTGTTATTTCTATAGGGTGAATATTGTAGAGAGATCTTTGATTATATTATCTCATGTTTCCTATAAACATTGTTGATATTGTAATTGAGTGAGTGTGAGGTCAGGGAGTTCCTTATAGTCTTGTGTTTCGCATAGGGAGAGTTAGTATGACAAGATAGAGAAGTGACTGGATATCCTTATAACATCTATTTCATTTTTTATTAGTGAAAAGATTGGACTAGTGAAACGACACTGAAGAAGATTAAGTCCTCAGTAGTGGAGCTAAAAGAGAGCAATAGGCAAAATGCTAAAACTCTATAAATTAATTACTTGATCTTCTTTCTCCTTATCTCATTTAGTTTATGTATTTTACTATTTGATTTGTTGTTTTTACACCTAAGTCAAACATTCAATATTCAACTAACGACATTTAGGTTATTAAGAGGGTTTTGTTTCTTAAAACAAAAAAGTTTCATTTTTGCAAAAGATATCAATTCAACAACCACCCATAACCTCCCCTCCCCCCAATATCTTACATAAGATCTATAATTGGTACCAAAGTCTCACTCTAATATCACATAGAGTTAAGATCAATGGTAAAAAGTAGTAGTCTACTGACAATTCAACTTGGCAAGACTTTATTTTTTTATGGCACTAACTTTCTTTATACGAAATTCAAGATGGAGACATACATTAAGACAACTAACTACCTGGCTTAAAGAATTATTTCAAATGGAGATGGTAAAGTTTCATAATCAACTCTCACAATGAATGAAATCACAAAAGCTGAATTGAACTCAAAGGATAAGAATTTGCTTCTTTCTACTATTGCACCTTTTGAGTTTCATCTAATTTCTTCTTGTGGTACAACTAAGGAGATTCGGGATACATTAGTTCAAACTTGTGAAGGGATAGACACTATTAAGGAGACAATGATTAATACCTTGATGTAGCAATATTAAACATTCCATATTCTTCTTGGTGAAGACATAGAAGATTCATTTAGTTGTTTTAATGCAATCACTAACGAGCTATCATCTCTTAGAAAAAGGATAAACAATGCAGATCTTGTTAGAAAAATGCTAAGAATTCTTCCTAAGGCATGGAACGCAAAGAAAATAGCCATTGAGGAAGCATGCCGCATGACAAAGCTCAATCTAAGTCAATTATGCAATAAGTTGATGGCATATAAAGTTGAATTTCTCAAGTTCAAAAGTGTATCAAAAGATCTGAAGAGAAAGTCTATAGCCTACAAAACTAGGGATGTTGACGTAGATTCAATAAGTGACAAACCTTTTGGAGATGAGGAAGAAAACATGTCAATGTTAGATAAGCGCTTAAACCATCTACTTAAAAAGAAAGGTAAGAAAATCTATAACTTGTAAAAGTTTTCTTCTAATAAAAAAAAAAGTGATGTAGGAAAAGGTTATGGAGAGAGAAGAAAAGAAAGTTAAAGAAAAGAAGGAGATTATGTGTTGTGAATGCAAAAAACCTAGACATATCAAGTATGAATGTGGATAAATACCAAAAAAAAAAGCACAAATCATTAACAACCACATGGGTGACTTAGATGAGTAAAAAACTAAGGTAGAAAGTACAAATGATGAAATTAAGGAAGCAAACTTGTGTTTAATGGCTCTTTCTAAGGTAAGCTCCAAATCTAAAGGTGAATCTGATGATGAAATTCCAGAAGATATATGTGCTAAGATAAATAAATTATTGAAAGCTCTTGCAAAGGTTAATGATAAGAACATAAGAATTGATAATGAAAACAAGTTATTGAAAGAAGAAAAAGCTGCTCTTATTCAAACTAATAAATTGTTAGCAAATGAAAATGACATCTTAAGAAACGATATTGAAGGACAACACATTGCTAGGGAAGTTGTAATCAATGAGAATATGATATTAAAGGAAAAAATAAAAGGCTTAAAAGGACGAGTAGATGTTTTGTCTAGTTCAATCCAAAATACTTTCAAGAAATTTATTGAAAGTGATAAAAAAAAAAAGAAAAAAACTCCAATTTCTCATTTCGTGTCAATGTGTTGATCAATCTAAAACTAGTCTAGGATTTGAAAATGGTCAATTTTCACATTCTAAAAGAGAGATAATGCTTGTAAGACCAAAAGATTTACATGATGAAGAAATAATTGGTAATAAAGAAAAAGACAAGGTTTACTGAGCAAGTTAGAAAGTTAAATAGAAAGTCTTATGATCTGAATGGAAAGTATCTACAAGTAAACAGATACTTCAGAAAGTATCACACTCCAAGCTCAAGGAGTATGGTAAGCAACAAGTATAAAACTCAAAAACCTTATACTTAGTTCTTTTGTAACAAGCTAAGACATATTAAAAAACATTACTTCTATAGAAATTCCAAGCTTAGTAATTATTAATTGAAAAATCAAAATACGAACTTAAATTTTAAAGGACTTAAGCTCTACTAGGTTATAAACAGTTTTGATTTGTTTGTAAGGTATGCAGGTATCAAGCCTGGTTTTATTTTTATTTTATAAATTAGTCTTCTTTAAACGAATTAATATTAAACTATATTTGTTTAATACTGACCCTTGACTAAAGTTTAAAGAAAACCATTTTTTTTATTTCTTGACAACATTTTGGAGTCGCCACTCGATTAGAGTTGAAAAAAAGAGTTAAATTATAACTAATTGAGTGGGTTAGTTAAAATTTAATTATTAATCTTTTCGATAAAACCAATTTTATAAACGGTTTTAAGAACAAAAAATTGAGGTTAGGGGACAAGCTTTTTAAACCTTTACAAGTATAATCAACTTTCTAATTTTAGGCTTAACCTCTGAAAACCACTATTCAAAAATTATCCTACAAAACAAAATTCAATGGTTGATTAATTAGGACAAATCGAGTAAGTTAAACAAAAATGGAAAAATGGCTTCTTTTAGTTTTTTTTTGAGTAAATTGGGTAACTAAAAGTAGAAAAAAAACTTTTTTTTTTCATTTTTTACATTACCTTGAAGGTGCCTACATTCCAATAATTTGGAATCAAAAATATGTAATTCTTTCTAAAGAAAAAAAAATAAGCGAGTTGATTTCTTTTAATTTTTGAAAAAAGAATGGGTTTACAAATTTACCTAGTTTAATTTATTTAAGAAAATTTTTCTAGAGGGTCTTAATTGAGGTTTTATTCTTAGAAACTCTAAAGTAATCTTAATTTCGAAATGGTCTATTTATTTTATTTATTGGAAAAACTAATTTCTCTAAGTGATAAATAACTTTGTTAGATATTTATATTTTTTATTTTCTATTTTGTTATTATTTTGACTAAAAAATAAATAAGATGAAACTAATCTTTTTTCTTTGTTTTCTTTTTCTTCTCTCCCTTTTTCTTACTTTTTCTTTTTCTTTTTTTTTTTAAATTTACAAGTACAAATTGAAATACACAATATAAAAAGAACAACAAAACAATAAAAAAGAATAGATGTCGAACCAAGGGTGAGGATGTGGGTTGGATCCTAGAGCAACGGGTCAGGTCATGGGTCAGTTCTCTTAGATCTAGTTAAGTGGGACGGTCTTCCATGGCAGCAACAATAATAGTTGTCACATCCTGGCTTAGCATAGAATATATCATCACATAGGAATACCTATTGAAAACTTAACTCAATCTGCTCATTTATTAAAAACAACAATGTTTACATAATAAAGGGGTTGCTACACTAGAGTCCAACTAGATATTCTACTACAACTTATGTGTATAACATAATATTTACATCAAAACATAAAACCAACTTTTTCCTTTATCATCTTCACAATAATAGGATTCCTAACTTAGTATAGATTTCATACAATAGTCACAAACTCCATCTTATGCTCTTAGTACATACATACTTCCTTAGTGTTAGGCCCTTCATGATGTAGTTAACCTAAGCATAAAATATTTTAACTCCTCAACTACTGAAACTGAGTAAAAGTAGATAATAAACAACAAATATAGACAATATAATAGATAACATTGCATATCACAATTGAAACTTTTCAATAATAACCCATAGGTTCAACTTCTTATATGCATCTACACAACTAAGCATTTACTACTAGCAATGTAGCATGCTATGCTTATGCACGTGGTATGTATCGGTACTAATATCTTATACCTTCTAATCTTTTTTTTATTAGTCAACATAGCAGGGCATTTAGATATAACATTTAGGAACCTATGGGCAACAATGAGCTGCTTCGAAGTAAGACCCCCACCAAATTAGACTACACATTGTAGTTTACCATTATGAAAATGGGCAACATGGAGCTACTTAAGAGTACGACCCCTAACTTTGCTTTACAAAATTAGACTACACATTGTAGTTTACCAAATCAAAGTAGCAATATGCCAAATTAAACCAAACATTGTAGTCTACCAAATTTGACTATCAAAATGGTTACAGTGTTCAGGCAATGTGATATATATGCTTCCAAAAACTGAGTTCATAAAGCCATGCATTTTCCATGATCACTTGGAAGTTGCATTCTAAAAATCCTAACTCATAGGTTCCTTTTTGTGCCATGTCATGCCATGAAAAGCAATGAAAACTCAAGTATATCACTCAACACAACCAATCTTTCAATTTTATTAGACTTAGTGATTTGATTCTAGTTTTTGAACTCTCCCTAACAGAATCCTAGTATCTTACTTAGGGTTTACTTAGGTGAATACCCAAAAGATTGAGTTAACAATCACTTAACTTCCTTGGTTAGTGTCAGGACCCTAAAGGGGGCCTAGTAGGATTACCTAAAATTTCCATAACATGTGTGCACCCATGATATGAAAACCGTCTTGCAAGTCAGAGATTGCAAGATTCTAAATTATAAATCACTAAGGTTAATGATTTTCAAGTAACTAATTTATTGTAACATGACATAATATAGAATTATAAATACCTATGGATGTCCGATAGCCCACAGTTCCTCAGAACCGCAGAGAATCGGTATCCCTTACCAAATAATAGGACAGGATATGCCAACATTATAAAACTACAGGTAGAATTGAATTATATTGAATTCTAACATGTGAATATTTTCTACAAAGAGTGTTATGTATCACCTATAAAGATCTCAACTAATCCTAACACTAATGTACATATCTTCATCTCGCACTCAGCACTCAAGACTCATCCCAATCCCATCGTAAGCAAACCTGCAAAAGAAAGACTATTGGGGAATAAGCTACAAGAGCTTAGTGAGCTATCCCTCATACCATACTGGCAAACAAGTTATCAAACAAATTATTACAACCATATGAATGCATGCACACGCAGAATGCCAAACAATATATGCAGTTGACCGGTACTGCATATAATATCGGATTTAACGCCCTCCGAGATAAGGGTTGGAGATTCATCGGCACCAATCACGACCGGGCTTTAGCACCTGGGTTTTTACCCATAACTTTGAATTCCTTATTTCACAAAAAACTACATTTCCATTTCTAAAAATCCAGTAGTTCACAAAGTCCCAGGCCTAGCAGTGAGGTGGCCTCCGCAGTCCACACTCACACCCTACAGCGGTGGTCTCTAGACACGACCCCCAGCCACCCACGGTTAGTGTCTCCAGCGCCAATAGAACCTGCGAGCCAAGGGTAGGGTCTTGTTGTACCCATGCTCCTGCACGGTACTAATCAAATCATGTGGGAATCCATCCCTCCAAGGCCCTTCATTACCAACCGCGTGAAGTGACGGCCGGAACAAGCAATGCAATGCATGGATAATGCATGACCCTTTTAATTTAAGTAAAGCCAACTATAATTAGGTCAAATTATGAGGTGATCAATCAATATCAGCAAACCATCCAAATCATATAAAAATCAACCATACCATCAAATCATCAATTATCGTATTTAACAATATTTCTTACAATAATCAAGCAATATCAAGCACACGCATATCCCGAAACCCCATGCATCAAGTTATTGATATTCAATTTAAGTGGACTAACTACAAGCACAAACAAATATGGAGTCATCGGGAGTACTCACTTGACTATGACGACTCGCTCTAGTCGTAATAACTGATCGGGAGGTCCTCGCCCTCGTCGGGATCACCTGATCATTACGAGATAATAAGGATAAGAAGTAGTTGACTCAACTAATGGTTCTAGATATCTATTTACCTAATTCTACTTAGATTACTATTAGCCCTTATTCGATTAAATCTAAATGCTAATGGTACGTAACTTTTTCATTCTATTTTCAATATTTACGAATTTATAGTCGTTTTTTATCGTTTTCGAATGCATGTTCACACGGTGATGTCCGTTTTGGACGTTATGACCCGTGTTTTACGATATGAACTAAATTTAGAGAAATTTTAACCATGAAAACTTAATTACCCTTATTACTTATATTTATATCTTTTGTTTTGTTTATACTTAATGAGACTTAATGAGTTAGTTAACCTTTAAATCTTTATACTTAAAGGATTTTACTTTGCTATTACTAATTCATGTACTTAATTAAGTGTAATCCATTTTAGAAAGTGTATTAGGGTTTCCTAATTTAGGTTCCTAATTATGATACACTTTTCTTCTTTTCTTAGTTTATAATCTATGCTTATGTCATCGCTTACATCATCATTTGCTTATGTCATTGCTTATGTAGTCTTTTGATGATGTCATGGCTTATATAGTCTTTTAATGATGTCATGGCTTATGTAATGTTTAGATGATGTCATGGCTTGTGTAATCCATTTATTACATGTAAATATATATGTCATTAAGTACTTATACATATACATATGTTATATACCTACCTATACTCATAATATACTAATATGTGTACTTATGTACTAATATATATATACTAATACATATACCCATATACGCATACGGTGACATACGTATTTTTATACGTATTTTCGTATGCCTTATCTAGCCCCTTAAGAAAGCTTCACAATTTCATTCTTTTTGTATTTTAAGAGTATATTTGACATGATATATCTATGTATAGTTAGTATATACCTTATTTTAGGTTATGTACATATTGTATACTTATGAACAAAGGTATTTATACATATATTCTTCTAGCATATCCTTTTATACATATAATTAAGGACATATGCACATGCATATCCTTCTTCTTCTTATTCTTCATGATTCCTAGATTTTTACACTTAAAGAGGAGAACTTTGTGCTCTTTTCTTCAAGACAACACTAAACACATAACTACTTATCTAATCTACCTAATTAACTAACTAATGAATAATATAAAGCAACATAAAACAACTTAAAGACATACCTTTAATTGTGTTGGAATTAAGAAGACAAAATGAGGAGTGATGAGAGTGAAATGGGAAGAAGAAGCTCACAGCAATGGGGAGTGTTTTTGTTTTGTTTCTTTGTCTTTGTTTTTTATTATGGAAGACAACAAATGGTGGGACCAAAATGAGGAATAAGTGGACGGTAACAATTGAGGGGAAAGGGAAAAAGAAAAATCAAAAGAAAAAGAAAAGAAAAGCCATCATGAAGTTAAGATATTTTCTTTATCTCTTAGTCTTTTGTTGACTTTTCAAAATGTGGACTTTAGTCAACAAGTGTTGACTTGGTCAACCTTTGGACTTTGGTCAACATGCATTATCTTAGTCAACATTCCTTAAGTATGTGTAATTTTGTGCACATAATGTAGTAATTAAGGGACATTAGGGGAAAAATGAAGGAAACGAGAAGAAATGAGGTATATGATGAATTGATTAGTAAATATGGTTGATGAGGTCTTACTTTAGGTCTTTATAGTCCATATATCTCATTTGATAAACTACTTTGGATAACAAGTGCAAAAAGTACTAATTTGAGTATTAAAGTTCACTACATGTAACCTAATCTTCAACTCTAACCCTAACCCTAAGTAAGACTATCTTAATCATATATTTAAGGGATAATTATAATCTATGACTCATTATCTTAGTTCCTAATGGATTACTTGAGAATTCAAATCATATAAGCATGAATGAGGGTCATCTCTAACTTTTTACTAATGATTTGGCAAAATATGAGCATTATATTATCAATTAGGGTTTTAGGGTATATCATGATGAATTAGTGTGTTTATATCCTTAAAGTTATAGTTTTAGGATTTTTATTACTTTAGGGCACAATCTCTAATGTTTTTACACATTTAGGGTTTCATATATTCTTACGCGATTAAATCTTCGATTGTCATCTTAGGGTTTTGATGAAGTTCGAGGTTTTAGGGTCTTCGTATGCGATTAGGGGTTCAATTGATGATTTAAGGTTTTTCGTGTCCACTTTAGGTTTTGGATTGAGATTTTAATTGGTTTTAAATCTCACTGGCTCTTTTGAGTTCGGGAAATCATCTACAGTTTAGACGTTTGTTTTTATACTTAGAAAACTAAATTCGTGGGGTTTACAGTTAGCACAATTGATCGTTAACACAAATCATCACCTAACATAATAGCATAACAATTTAACTAAGATACAAAATCTGTCATTCAAAATCATCACATCAACATCCACTATAGTAGCATATCAATTCACCCAAGATATACTCATATTTAATCAACACAGTATCAAACAATACGTAGTATTATAAGTAGCAATATATCTACTCCAAGCATGGGTTAGATCTACTTACCTAGGCTTAACAATAGCGTAATATCCTTTACTTTGTGACATGGTCCTTCCTTACTTATCATACCTATGAAATATAAACATAGCTTCCAAGTAATGTACTGATCGAATCCAAATTCTCATAAATTTCCCTATTGTGCCTTTAAACTTCATTTAACCGTATCTTACTCATTTCCTATTCAATTTCAGCAAACCTTATGTTGTCACGATTGTTGTTTCAAGGACTATTAAGATATCTTAAGAATCAAGTCTATCAATATTTTCAAAAGTCAAAAAGTACCTTTTTCTCATTACGACTCGACCATACGCTATCTTAACTTTGTAATTGACCCGAATAAGCTCGGTACTAAACTAAAAGCCCTAAAAATCTCACTTTCCAAGCTTATCTAATAACTCTTAATATAAACCAATGTGTTCATTTTACGTGAATTTGACAAGTGTTTTAGTAGTACAAATTACTACATTACATATTAAGCCAATATATAAGCTTATATTAGGAAAATAGATAATAAATAGTATACAAACCTAATTAGTTTCACGAAAAATCCTATAGACTCATAAAAATATTTAGTTTAATTATTGATCATCAATTATACTAAACTAGCTATTATCAATTTCTATAAAAATAACGATTTTAGCTTGGAATTATGAAAAATTAAGAAAAATAAACAAATTTATCTATGAGATAAAAATTAAATATTCCAAATATCATTATAAACATCTACAAGTCTAAACATGCAGGGCTTATTCATTAATTTCATCAAAAACTAATTATTTCAACAATTCTATAAAACTAGCAATTTTATTCAAAATAATTATAAAAAATAGTAGACATGGAGATTTTAAAAAATTATTGTTATTGAAATTTAATAAATTATATAAGTGTGTTATACAAAAATTTTCAAGTAAAAGTAACATTATTTAATATTTTGAAAATTTTATTTAAAATTGTCTAAATAGAGCACATTCTTAAGTACCCTAAATCAAAGTTATTTTGAGAAAATAAAATTATCACATGAAAGTATATGTAAAATAACCTATGGAAACCAAATTTCATAATTCTATGGGCTAATTTGATATTTTTAGTGAATTAATGAAAATTAGATAGTAAAATTTAACTCACTAACATACAGTACTCTAGCCACCCTCCAACCACCACCCTATGTCAGCCCACTTTCTCTCTCTACCACAACTTTATGTTTTAAGTGACTCCTTGTCAGGTTGCCTATAGCCTTAAGAATAGTAATTCCCTATATTTTCCTGCTATTTTCTTTGTTCTTTGAATTTTTTTCTAATTTTTCTAAATTATATTATCATATTTTCAAAGTGTTAAAATGTTCTAAATGCGGGTTTGGGACCTACTTATATTTTCAGAACTTTGCATAATTTAAAAGAATTTGGACATGTGTATAACACATGTCAATTTTCCATTTTCCTAAATGACATGTGTCATCTCTCCATCAATCAAGTGCTGACTCGTCATTTCTAATTAATCTTAGGTTAACACATCATTTGATGACTCATCCATTCATTTTTTTATTAATTTTCCATTATTTTACCTAATTATTTATAATTTATTATATTTATATGTATATATTTAATACATATAATGTATATCACACGTAAATACGTATATATTATGTATAATTCAACTTCATTTATTATTTTAGAAAGTTAATTAACTTATCTTTAATATCTTGCTATATCTACAGTCTTGAATTTTACAATTATCGACTTTATTAATAAATTAACGTTTTTCTCAAATTAATATTTTCATATAACTTACTTTGAGAAATTGACTTTAGTTAAATTACTTTGTCTTACTTTTCTAACTATATCATAAAGTTTGAAATAAAATAAATAATATAGCTTGGTGCCCTAAATTTAGGGGCTTAAACTTAGTGTTATTGAACTGGCTCAAAATCTTAAGGTATTACAATAGCACACTCTAGCTAGCTCTAATCACTAAAACGAGAAGGCAAGATAGTTTATGTGAGTTTTGTATTAGTGAATATGGGGGTAGATTTGATGACATGACCTAACGCAATGGTTTGGTGGATTTTTGAACTCGACCGCTAGCGATGGTGGTTAAGTCCTTCGAGTGGTGGTCACTGGGTTTCAAATGAGAGTGGACTCTTATGTTATTAAGGATGGGGAAGTAGATGGTGGTGGTGGTTTTCGTCAAAAACCGCTATGGAGGTTGCTATTCTTAGATAGAGAAAAATTCATGTTAGTGAGAGGAAAAGTGTGATGTGTGTGTTCTTGAGTGGATTGACAAGAGTTAATGATCACAAAGTATTCCCCGACCCCCTTTTTATACCAATTGAAGCTTACACATACATAGAAAGTCCATAAGTCCATTAATTCAAAGATTCAAATTAAATGGTTTTTACCTATGATTTGGTTTTTTTCTAATTTTGAAGCTCAATTTTAGTTATGTTAGGGGACAAATTTAGACAGAAAATTATTTGAAATTGAAACTAAGCTATGCTTAGTAGACAATTGCACTAATTTATTGTATGGAATCATATGAAAACCATAGGGAAATGGCTCACAAACACATGCCACGGAGCTAATTTTTCTGGAAAAAAAAAAAACTAAGAATATTGGAAAGGGAAGGAAGCAAAAAAGAGGAGCCATCAACCATACGTGTGGCACATATGGGACATGCCCTCAAGGTTTGTGCTTGTCAACAAAAATTACAAGCGCTTTTTACCCCTATGTACCTGCTTCTTAAATTGTTTAGGGCCTTCGACCTTAATTGCAATTCATACATACCAGGTTTAAACCTGGTCTAATCCAATTAGTTTTTTTTTTTTTAAATAAAAAGGAGTAAAAGGCACTTTTATGCCTATTGCAAGATTCAAACCTCAAACATTTAGTTCTAATGCAATGTCAAGCCTAAATGTGTCACCGTTAAGTCATTGGCCTACATTGTCTACATGTTCAATTAAATTGGACATATGGACAAAGTCAACCTAATCTACATTTAAATCAAGCCTAAGCCTAACAGTTCTCTTAAAACTTATTAAAAAATTGTTTAAATTTTCTACTTTTTATGGTTTTTCTTGAAGTTTTATTTTTTGTATTTTTTTTCTAAATTTTTTTTATTTTTTGTAGTTTTTCGAACTTTCTTTCTTTCATTTTTTTTTTTGAAATTTTTTAAAATTTTCTAATTTTTTTTTTATTTTTCTAAATTTTCTTTTTTTTTTTCTTTTGGTAATTTTTAAAATTTTATGTTTTTTCTATATTTCATAAACTAAAACCCCTTACCCAAAAAGGAGAAAAAATAAAGTGTCTACAACTGCCTCTCATAAAAACAAAAGAGACATCATTTTTTTCCCAATGGTGGAATTTGTTCCCAGAAGCATTACAATTGGTTAGCTATCCTAGGTTTGATCTGCTACGGATTTGGTGAAATGGAGAGAAGGTGCTTTAAGAGCTGGCTGGATAATTTTAGAAAGGTCTAGTGCCTTAGGAGCTAGCTAGAAGGATCGATTTAAAGCTTTGTTATGCCTTTCTGAGCTAACTAACCTAAGTGGGCACGTTTCTAAGGGATTAGCAACCTTATGCTAGAATCAATCAAGAAAACTTAGTCGTGCTCTTCTAAGCTCACTAACCAAAGCAGGAGCATTTCTAGGGAACTAGCAATGCTAAATTGGAATATATTTGGAAAACCTAGTCATGCTCTTTTAAGCTCACTAACTTAGGCAAGAACGTCTCTAAGGGATTAGTAGCTTTAAATTGGAATTGATTTGGAAAAAGGTGGGAGCATCTCTAACGGACTAGCAGCCCTAAATTGGAATCAATTTGAGAAAAACCTGGCATGTCCTTTTGAGCTCACTAACCTAGGTAGGAGAGTCTTCAAGGGACTAATAGCCCTGAACTGGAATTGATTTGGAAAAACTTAGTTGTGCTCTTTTAAGCTTACTAACCTAAGTAGGAGTGTCTCTAGGGGGACTAGTAAACTTAAACTAGAATGAATTTGAAAAAAAACTGATCGTGCTCTTTTGAGCTCACTAACCTAGGTAAGAGCATCTCTAAGGGACTATCAGCCTTAAATTGGAATCAATTTGGAAAACTATGGTCGTACTTTTTTGAGATTATTAACTTAGGCGGGAGCATCTTTAGGAGACTATCAACCTTAAATTGGAAACAACTTGAGAGAAGTACCCTATTGGCTCACTAAAAAAAAAAAAAAGTAAAAAGAAGTGCTCTATAGGCTCGCTAAAAAGGATTTAATGAAGAGAAGCGCTTTATGGGCTCACTAAAAGAAGTCAGCAAAGAGAAGCACCATATGGGCTCACTAAAAAGGAATTGATGAAGAGAAGTGCCCCATGGGCTTGCTAAAAGAAATAAGCAAAGAGATGGACCCTATGGGCTCACTAAGGGAAAATGGTGAAAAGAAGTGCCCTATAGGCTTGCTAAAAGAAATTTGGTGAACGGAATAGCCCTATGGGCTCACCAAGACCCTAAAAGAGGTTAATGAGGGGAAGTGTCCTACGGGCTTACAAAGACCCCAAAAGAGATTGATTAAGGAAAGCGCCCTATGAGCTTGCTAAGACCCTAAAAAAGCGTTTAGTGAACAAGGAAGCACCCTACGGGCTCACTGAAACATTGAAGTAAGATCAATGAATAAGAAAATGCCCTATAGGTTGGCTAAGAACTTAAAGGAATACATGAGTTGGGATAATGCTTAAAAAAATGGATTAAAAGATGGTACAATACTTTAGAAACCTAAAAAGGAAGACAACATTTTAGGAGTTAGTTAGAATCCAAAAAATGGTGAAAGATGCAAAGTGAGGGGACGAAATTTATTTGAAAAACTTCTTAACTTGAAAAATATTTACAAACAAAGAATTTAGTGAAAATCCCTTAATAACATAAGACACATCAGAGATTAAGTCCCTTAATGGATTAGATTAATATGATTAGCTTAAAAGCTGGGACCACATATAAAGAAAGGGAGCAAATGACTTGAACTGAAAGCTTAGCTACTCAAGTTGATACGAAAATGGACAAAAAGCTTATGATAAGCCTTTACCTTTTCTCACTCCCTTTGTTTTTTTTTTTTTTTGAAAGTTTGCTAACAAGTATAAATCCTCCCTTAATAATCACATGGGGCCTCTTATATTCTTCCTAACCCTAATGTTGAGCTAGCTAATGGGGACTTATGATTTCAAACACTCCTTTCTTCAAGAAAAAGTAACTCACGATTAGTTTAGTCAAAGGGGGCTTTCTTGCACACTCTTGGTTTAGATTACACTCTTGACTATAGTCTCAAAAATTATAGTCCATTTTGCAAGTGATATACCTTGATCAATTTATTAGGTCTTTTTTGGTTTAGCATTGTGAATTTAGGCTTTTGGCAAAGGGGTTTCGTAAAGGACTAATGAGAAGGCTTGAAAGAAACTCCTTTATTTAACCCAAGTATATAAGTCAAGAAACTTTAGGAAAAATTAGAAGTGTGCTTACCTTAGTTGCAAAAACAATTTTTATTAATGATAAATTATCCTTTAAGAACGGAAGAGCTTTATTAAGTAAGGGTGATATTGTAGGTGGGAAGGCTTTATGTAATTCAATATGAGTAAGAAAGTCTTTTTTTGTTTGTGATTTTGGATGTGTAAAGTAGCTTTGTGTTTCAAGATTTAGGGTTTTGTACCTTTTGAGACTTCTTTAGTTAGGACCACTTCAGCTTTGATTCTTGATTCAGCTTTGCCGCCCCTACTATAATGTAATATATCTTTTGAAGCTTTCGTCTTATACTTGGGCCCAATTTTCTAACCTCTTATTTTATTCTTCTTCCTTTTTTTTAATTATTTTTTCTTCTTTGTTTTTTCTCTCATTTTATTTATTTTACCCCATTATCTCTTGATGTTCTATCTTTTCATTTAGCCTCAAGAAAGATTATCTCCATTGCCAAGTTTTTGCCTTTTAAGTAATTCAAGGCCTTAAATCCATGGATTTATGGGCTTGGGTGAGATATGTATAAGCTTAAGGTGTTTGAAAAAAGAATTGGCTCTTCCTCATTTAAAAAAAAATTAACTTATTAAAAGTAAAAGTCATTTTTTAATTAACGTTACTTAAGCAAGCATAAACCAATTTTATCCTTCCTTCATAATCAATTACCCTAACCTCCAAATTACCCTATTGTAGGATGATTCTTAATAAGGTTTAAATTTGAAAATTCTCCAAATTGGTCAAATGGGGTTAATAAAGGAGAACAGTGTTTGGAGATTTGAAAATGAATGCCTAGCTTCATATTAATCTATGTATCAAATTCAAAATGGACCCCATTTAAAGAATGAGTCTAAAATGTCTTCACCATTATGCTACTCAACTCTCAAAGTGTTTAAGATTAGTTTATAGGATATAGTTTGCCTCTTTTGATCCTAAAACTTTTTCAAGTGAGTCATCGATTCCTTAGGAAAGAATTTATTTGGCCTAATGTTAATCAAACTACAATCGCTCAATTCAAAAGGCAAACAAGGATAATTTTATTCTAGATGTTAACATAAATTTGCTATAGATTTTATTCAAAAGAACTTGATTCTTCTGTGCCCTTGCCTTAACTTGCTCCATTTAACCATCCAAGTGCTTAAGACGACCTATGAGCTTGTCAAAAGGTTTTGGTATACTCAAAAGAATTAGAGCTTTAGGCAATTTAATTGAGCTACCCTCATGACTTAAGGAAGGACCAACTTGTTGAAGCTTTGGCTAAATGACCTTAGCATCAATTAGGTCTTCAATCTCCAACATTTTTCAATAAACTGGGCCTTATAACCCATATAATAGTCACATCATGCTTTTGGGTCAAAGTTGTATGGTTTGTAATTCAGATTAAGAGCTTCACAGGCTATGATCCTTACTTCTTTTAGATGATGAAAGATTTGGGTTATTAAGATCATCAGTTAAGTAAATTGTCTCCTCTAAGTCCCTTAGGCTTGTTTTTTCCCACTTATCCTTAGCTCTTTTCTCTTTGTGCCACTTTCATTATGTAGGCTTTCCAGGTATTGAAATCTTCTAAGTATTGGGGTCATTGCCATTTCCAAATCTGTAATGCTCTTTTGTAGTGTCACTACTTTTTCAGTTTGAAAGTCTTTTTCCAAACTTGAATCTTGAGACACTTAGAGAGTGGTGATTATGGGAAACAAAACTTGCAACTATTAGGCCATCTAACATACCATCTTTTCTAAGGAGGCAATCTTATCATCATCCATTTGAATCTAATTGGAAGAATTTTTACCCGTTAGTAACTTTTCTTTGTCTTTTCTTCTTCTTCTTCTTTTTTATAAGAGAAAAAGGACTAGCTTAAATTCCTTTTTTATACAAAAAGCGAAGAAAAAGAAAGTTCAAAAACTATTTTATAAATTATGGCAAGAAAGGGGAAGAATATGCATGTGAGATATATTTACATGGGAAAAAACGAATAAAGGAAAGTATTTACAATTTGTAAAAGATCATTTACAATACTTATAGGAAGTGTTATTTAAAAGAAAAGAACTATTTTACAAAGGAAAATCTTTATGAGACACCTGATATTTATAAATGATTTCTAAATGGACAATTTAGATACAATCTAGTGGGAAGGGAAATATTAGTAAGAGGATCTATTTTACAACTATAAGACATTAATTTGACAAACGGACTAAGGATTTACAAAGCTAAGAGAGTCTATGATAATCTTAGAGCAAGTGACAAGGAAGGAGTAAAAGGACATTTCTAAGGGATTAGGAGCCTGAATATCTACAATCAATCATTGATAACCTATAGGTATTTAAAAGGTAACATACAAGAAAAGTAAAGCTAAGGATGTATAAGAGAAAAGATTAGAAAGAGTTAGAGAAAAAGGTATAGAAAAAAAAAAGGACCTGCAAAGAAATCAAATATTTAGAAGCCTAAGGACACAACTCTCATGATGTTATTCAAATAAAAACTAATGAATGAGGACATGCCTATGTAGAGAGGGGAGCTAGCAAACTGGCTATGATTTGACAAGAAAATGATTTTTATTTTATCTTTGAAGTTTCCATTACATTATTCAAAAATTTATTACAAATACTCTAAAGTCTAGATCCTCTTCTTCCTATGGTATCTTAGCTCCTATTCAATCTTCTTCCTTTTCTTTAGCTCAACTGCCTCAAACCATTTGGCAACTTAGGAAATATCTTTAACATGGAATTCTAGCAAGTTTTGACCTAATAATAAGTAGCAATGTCTTTGGGGAGTTTAATGATAGTAACAAATGAATCAATAAGATTCATCTTCTTAATATCTTTCCTATGAAGGAAATCAAGTTTATAGCTTCAAGTATGGCTAATAAACCAAATCATGAGTAAGGCCATATTGTGATTTAGTTCTCTACTCTTCTCTTCTTAGAGACAATTGAGCATTCTTGCTTGTACAGCTATCAGGGTTAGGATATAAGATTTCCCTACTAAATATTGGGTCATTAGCTCTACAATCCTGTGATATATGTAAAACATCCCATTAAGAAATAAAACAGTTCCAAATGTTGCCAAGATATAAGTGTTGATTCTATATTGCTACTAATCTTCAAAGCCACCATAAAAAGAGTTTCTAGCTGTAGTTAAACGGGGTCACTAACCAAGTAAAAAGATCATTTACCCTAATGATTCTCTTATGGGAATCTGGCCATATTTTGCATACTTCAAATTCATAGAGGCCTAAGAGCTTTTTGAAAATCTTTGCAGGGCTAACTATGATATCTAAGAAATAGATAGGAGTATTCTTCAATGATTAGGCTCAATTAGCATGGGTTAAAACAAAAAGACTGACTCTAAGGGTCCTAAAAGTATAACAAAGCCTGTACCATGGTGATATTAGTCTGGGCTTTAAGTAGTGAGAGAACGGGCTTAATTTTGTCTTTAATGAATTTTTGTTAGTCTAGATTGAAAAATCAAAACCATCTTTCGAATATCCCCTTAGGCTCTAAAGGCTTATAAATATGGACTTCTTTAAGAAGATTTAGTGTAAGAGGGGACCTAACCATTTTCTACAAAAGGGATGAAAAGAAAATTGCATCAAAACTATCTTATTTAAACAGGAAATACATTGATATTCTAAAGAAAAGAAAATATTTATAGGGAAAAGATTTGGAAACTTTACAGTTAATCATTTTTTTTTTTTTTAGTCTTACTAAATTGTGTCAATTTGCCAATTTCAGAAAAAAGGTTCATGAATGCAATTAGGGTAAGTTCTAAAAAGATTCTTAAACTTTATGGTCTCACTTGTTAAAAAAAAAATTTCATTAGTCACATTAAAATTAAGTAAGGGTAGCCTAATCAACCTTGAGTAGTGGTTACACCACAGCATCCAAAGCCTACATAATAGCGCCTCGCCCTACCAATCCCCCCCCAATTGTAGGGTCTTAATATGATTCAGGCTTGACCATTTCTACCAAACAATTATAATGCAAAAAGTAAATTTCCTTCCCTCAACAATTTAAATAATTAAAGCTAACCCTACAAAAATTTTAGTACAACTATGGATAAATAACGAATGCAAAATAAAATATACTTAGTAAGGTGTTGTTTAGAGATTAATTTTAAAATTAGAAAGTTGAATGGCTATCCATCTTAATGCCCCTAGTGGAATTACTAAGCTATCGAGTATCATTTTTTTTTTTTATAAATTAGTTTTCTTTAAATCAATCAAGATTAAACCCTAACTACTTAATGCTGACCCTCCACTAAGGTTTAAAGAAAACCAATTATTTTATTTTTAAAAAACATTTTAGAGTTGCTACCCCACCGAAGTCGGGAAAAAGAGTTAAATTATAACTAATTGAGTGAGTTGGTTATAATTTAACTATTAGTCTTTTCAATAAAACTAATTTTATAAACAGTTTTAAGAACCACAAAATTGAGTTCAAGGGTTAAGCTTTTTAACCCTTAAAGTACCATTAACTTTCTAATTTTAGGCTTAATCTCTTATTATCACATTTAAAAAATTATCTTATAAAACAAAATTCAATCGTTGATTAATTAAGATAAATTGAGTAAGTTAAACTAAAATGGAAAAATGTTTTTTTTTTTAGTTTTTTACTAAATTAGGTAATTAGAAGTGGAAAAAACTAATTTTTTTCATTTTTTACATTACCTTAGAGATGGCTATGTATCCACTATTCGGGATCAGATGTATATAGTTTTTTCCCTAAAAAAAATTAAGTGGGTTGATTTCTTTTAATTTTTAGAAAAAGATTGGGTTTATGTTTTCACCCAATTCAATTTATTTAAGGAAAGTTTTCAAAAAGATCCTAATCGAGGTTTTATTCTTAGAAACTCTAAAGTAGTCTTAATTAGGAAAGGGTCCATCTATTTTATTTATTAGAAAAACCAATTTTTCTAAGTAATAAAATAACTTTTTTATTTATTTATTTTCTATTTTATTATAATTTTAACTAAAAAATAAATAAGATAAAACTAATCTTTTTTTCTTTTTCTTCTCTCCTTTTTTTTCAAGTATAGCCGTACTCGAAAGAGGAAAGATTCACTCTGTATGGGAATATACTTTCCGTCTGTTTATGTCCCTTTATATCTCTGTCTAATTCTATATACAACAGCTGCTATTTATAGCAAGTCCTAAACCCTAGTGATAAAATTGTAAATAATATACAAGGCCTTAAACCCTAAAAAATTGGGCTCATAAATAAAATAAAGGGAAAACATGTATAAGAATACAAAATTGTACATTTTACAAAACTCGACATGTCTTGGGAGGAGTAGTATCCGAAACGGATAAGGTCAATGGTTAGATGTACAAGTTCGGGAAGGGGCTCCTAACTTCTTGCATGGCTTGGCCGAGACACTAGAGAGGTCAGCCCATAATTGCCAAGTATTAGAATTAGTCGAAACTAGTCTCCTGGGGACGTGCCTAGTGGTTCTTTGGTCCTAACTCCTCGGTTGTGTAGTCTCTCGTCTTCTCAATAAATGATAGGCTTGTTACCAAGTGGCTCCTTTTCTTCCACTCAACCTTCTATCATTTGCTCAGCCTTGAACTGCTTGGCCTCAAGTTAGAATAAGTCGGCATCTTCTTCTAGAGGGTCAGCCTCGGCTTCAGGTAGGTCGGCCTCGGCTTAGACGTAGTCAGGGCTAATTCCCATCAAGTTCTCAATGGCAGCAACAATAAAAGTTCTGATCACTGAAACAAGAAGAAGAGATGGTTTATGTAAGTTTCGTATTAATGAATAGGGGGGTAAATTTGATGCCATGGCTAAACATGGTGGTTTGGTGGATGTTTTGAACTTAGTCGCCAATGATAGAGGCTACCTCCTTTGAGTAGTGGTTGCTGAGTTTCAAATGAGAATGGACACTTATGCTATTAAGGATGGGGAAGTAGATAGTGGTGGTGGTTTTCGTCGAAAACCACTGATGGGAATCTGCCTTCGACTACATCCAGGCCAAGGCTGACCTGTTTGAAGCCAATGCGACCTTCTAGAAGAAGACGTCGACCTGTTCCAACCCAAGGCCAAACAATTCAAGGCCGAGGTTGAACATCTTTCACTGAGGTCGATTAAATGACAAAAGGCCAAGGGGAAGAAAAGGAGCCACTCGATAACAAGCCTATCAACTGCCAAGAAGACGAGATACCATAAGTCTGAGTACTCGAGACTAAAGAACCACTCAATATGACTCCAAGAGACTAATGTTGACTAATTCCAAAACTCGGCAATTGTGGGCTGACCACTCTAGTATCTTGGCTAAGCCACACGAGATGTTAGGGACCCCTTCTCAAACCTGTACATCTAACTGCCGACCCCATCCAGTTCGAATACTACTCCTCTCAAGACATGCCGATAACTGCATGCTGAGTTCTGTAAAACGCATAGTTTTGTATTCTTGTACATGTTTTCCCTTTATTTTATTTATGGGCCCGATTCTTTAGGGTTTAAAGCCTTATACTTTATTTACAGTTTTTCCATTAAGGTTTAGAACTTATTATAAGTAGCAACATTTATACTAAGATATAGATAAAGACAGATAAATATGCAAAGTTAAACTTTCCTCTTTCAAACAAGGCTATACTTGAGTTACCATTTACCGGATTATTGAGTGTTGATAAGACTCTTTAATTGTCCCCACATTCTTATCAATCTTGTTCTTAGATTGTGGTAAACCCCTTCATTTGAACCGATTAATGAGTTACATCTAACCTTTATTTGGAACCCCGAGCAACATTTAATGTTCGTGAGTTATATCGAACTCTATTTCAAGCTCAAACCCCTTATTGTTTTTGTGTCTTGGTGAGTTCCATCAAAACCTTCCTATCTTCATACCCATATTTCTTTTGAATAACCATTCCTATTCTTTCTAGATCCGCTACTATTTTTTTCTAGATCGATCCTTTGATCCCTTATCATATTAGTATCAAAGATTCAATCCTTATCATATTAGTATCAGAGCCTTAGGGAGATATGCATACTAGTGTTCTTCAAAGTAGATTTGTGGTTCTAACATTTTTATTCATCATTGTTCTATAGTGTAGTGTACTATTAGTAGTAGCTATTTGTTAGTAGTGGTAATTGTAGAAGCCGAGTAGTGGTTATTTTTGGGTTGGTATTATTTGTTTGTTCAATTCTTTGGTCAATTACTGAACGAACAAGAATGTCGGAGGATAGTGTCAACAACACTGGAAACAGTCCTTGTGGAAGCTTAAGGAGACATATTGATAACCTAGAATACCAAATTCAAAATCTCACCGACTCTATTCAGGAGCTTACTGGGTTAGTTAAAGGCTACAGATGTAACAGTTGAGAAGAAAGAAGGGAATGAACACCCACTAGTAGGAGTGGTTCCAAAGAACTTTGCAATTATGCAAGATAGCCAAGAAGAGCTTCCGATCCAAGGAGAAGAGAAAACCATCCAGTGCTGAGAAGAAGGAATGAAAGGACTGTTGACTCCAAAACAAATCAAGAAGCTCGAAGAAGAGAGCTAAGCCTGAGAAGGAACATGGCTGAGTAAAGCTCTAGCATAAGTGGCCAAATCAAGGAGAATCGACCAGCTCGGAATATAAGGGATGAACCCCAAGCACCTAGCCGAGGACTTAACAATGTTAAGATGAAATTGTTGACCTTCTATGGAAGTAGTAAACCTGAAGAGTTCCTTAACTAGGTTCCTCGAGTCGAGAAGTTACTCAAATGCTATAAGTGCAATGATCGAGCGAAGGTTAAGCTGGCTTCGTTATCCCTTATTGAATACATGAGTCTTTAGTAGGATAAGCTGGTTGCCAAGCGAGATGTTGAAAGAGAAAAGCCAATCAGAACATGGAGGCTCATGAAAAGATTGATGAACCAATGTTTTGTGCTAACTTATTTTTAGTAGGAGATGCTCCATGCCTTCTAAAACTTGAGACAAGGTCAAAAAATTGTTGAAGAGTATTTACAAAAGTCTGAGACCTTGATGACAGGATGTGAGATTATCGAGCCACAAGACTGTACCATTGCAAGATTCCTAAGTAGACTCCAAGATGACATTACCGATATAGTTGAATTTCAGCCATTCAACTCTCTGGATGAGCTAATTAATTTGGCATTAAGAGTAAAGAGGCAGAGGAGAAGAACGCATCAGAGGCTAAGTAGCCGACCTTAACAAGGCAGCCCTGAGCATGAAAGTTATGTTAAGAGAAGGCAAGAAAAGAAGATAGAGAAAGGAGAGCATAACCGACCAACCTATGTCAAGAAAAAGATTGTTGAGAAAGAGAATACACTCGGCTACAAGGCCTAAGAAGTGAAGTACTTCAAGTGCTTAGGCTACGGACACATTGTGTCCCAATGCCCGAATAAAAGGGTCATGGTCTTGAAGGGCAAAGGGCCTAAGGCTCAAATCAAGAGTTAAAGTGATAAGAGCTCGGATGACCAGTTGATAGAAGAAGATGTCTATCTTGAAGACTTCAATAAACTCTTGGTTATGGTGACACAAGTTGACCTAAGGGCAAATCCCAAACAAAGGGAAAATTTATTTCACATACAGTACCTAGTGAATGGGAAGACCCGTTCCTTAGTAGTAGATGGAGGTAGCTGCACCAATATTGTCTTTGCCAAGTTGGTAGGAAAGATGAAGTTACTGACCTACCTGCATCCCCGACCTTATTGATTGAAATGGAATGACAAGGGTATGGTCTATGTGCATAAAAGAGCACAGATAGCATTCAAGGTTAGACAATATAAGGTGATATTGATTTTGACGTCGTGCCTATGAATGCCGCAAATCTACTTCTTGGCTGACCTTAGAAGTATGATCGGAAAGTGATCCATGACAACTTCCTCAATACTTACACTGTTCGGAACGATGAGAAGAGTCATTGCTTGACCCCCATGTGCGTTGAGGAAATCCAGAGACACTTGGCACCCATGGTGAAGAGAAAAGGGAAAAGAAGCTTATTTAGCATCCCAACCCATGCTCAACACTTAAAGTTGAGGACAACTTCCCTTCAAACCTATAATAATGATGGGAATCAGCCTCCAACTACATCTAGGTCGAGGATCACCTATCCGAAGACAACACCGACCCTCTAAAAGAAGATGCCAACTTGTTCTAACCTAAAACCAAATAGTTCAAGGCCAAGGTCGAATAGCTTTCACCAAGGCCAAGCAAATGACAAAAAGGCCAAAGGAAAGAAAAGGAGCCACTTGATAATAAACCTATCATCTACCGAGAAGATGAGATACCATAAGACCGAGTACTCAAGACCAAAGAACCACTCAACATGACCTCAAAAGACTAGCACCAACTAATTCCAGAACTTGACAATTATGGGCTTGTAACGACCCTAAGAGGGGCCTAGTAGAATTGCCTAAAATTTCCATATCACGTGTGTACCCATGATAAGAAAATCGCTTTGCAAGTCAAAGATTACGAGACTCTAAATAGTTATTTGTTAGAGTCTTCAATTTTAGTTCATTAACTCATTATATAATATAAATAATTATGGATATCCATTTTTCTACAATTCCTCAAAACCGTAGAGAATTGGTATCCCCTACCAAAATAGTGAAATAAGATAGACAATTCTAGAAAATTCTAAACTTACTAAAGATACTAAACTTAATTGAGAGATTAGTCATTTTTTGGAGCATTCCGAATTAACTACACAAGATTTTCATCATACTAATTCAATGGTAGCACTCTGTACTTAATTTCTATCTCATTCCTAACTATGGATCAACCTGTAAGGAAAAGAACTGTTAGAGTGTAAGCTTATGCTTAGTGAGATAATTACCCTCATCAATACTGCATGACAAAAATTTATTAGATGCACAATCATATGAATGCATGAATAATCAATATGCCATACAACTTAGAATTACAACCCCTATAGTTGGGGTTTGGAGATAATTAACCGACCCAAACCAAAATTCGGGTTCTAGACCTTGGGTTTTAATTCATTTGCACTATTATGCTTAAGCCAAAACAAAACTATATATATATATGTGTGTGTGTATACTTTCTTTATCGAATGATAAATCATATTTTTAACGGCCTAAGTAGAAGCCATAAGACTTGGCCCCTCACCGACGGTTGGTGTCTCCCAGCGCCTAGTAAGCCTATTAGCTCAGGACAGAAACTTGATATATATGATGATATAGCTAGTGTCCAATCCTGCAGGAAGCACGTCCTCCTGTGAGTCCCTTCCCATCTTCTACGTGAAGTAGCAGTCGGTGTTATCCGTATGCAATATGGGGAATGCATGATTCATTTTGATTTCTTAATCGTATAAGTGATTAACTCGATTTTCAAGGTGATCAGACAATTTCATTTCATACAATTCCCATGTATATATTGGTACAAACAATTTCCATTATTATATATAATTAACAAGTCATCACATTCAGCCACAAATTCATACACATGCGTTTCCCATATCCTACAAGCATCCAAATTTATATATATAAGTTTAGGTGCATCTATTTTACAAGCAAAATCAAGTAAAAAGTTATCGGTAATTTACTCACTTAGCCATGCGAATCAATCAAAATAATTCGAGATAGGTCGTCTCTAAAAAGCCGGGTCCCCTGGATATCGCAAATATGATACTTTAAGGATTTGAAATAAAACCTAGAAAACTAAGCTAAAACCCTTTAAGTTATACTTTTGACTTGGTTTCAAAATTTTTTCCCGGTTTTACTTAAAAGTTCAATCGCGTATAACTTTTTCATTTTAAATCCAATTTTTATGATCTTATAGTCAATATTCATCGTTTTCGAGTGTACTTTAACTTGGTGAGGTTATATTTTCATGAAAAGGCATGTAAAACTTCCCATGGGCCAGAATAGTAGCGATCCTTATGTTTTAGAGTACTTTTGGGCTTTGTTTGGTTAATAGGCTTTTTGGTAACTTAGGAAATCTTTTGGGCTTAGTCTTAAGATTTTATCCTAAGCTCAAAATACTCCTTGAGATACGATATTGGACAACTTTGATTTTATACTCCTTTATGCTAACAATACTTATGAGACTTTGTAGGCTTAAGTTGTCAAATCGGCTTTTTGTTTTTTTTTTTTTTGTTAAACTAAAAGTTAATGACTTTGGTAGGTTATAGAGCCTTTAGGTGGATTTTTTAGGCTTCAAAAACCTCTCTTATATTTAAATCCTAGTCAATTTTTATGAAGGCTCAACTTTTCACTTGTTACTTAATGCTTTGTCTATTATTTTTAGTGTCTTTTACCCATGTTCCACTAAAATCTGGCTGTGATAATTCCAAGGGGTTCTCACTTAGTTTTTCAACTTGTTTCATCATTTCCTTAAGTTTAGGTGTTAGATCGTACACTTAAACTACTTATATCTAAATCTTAACTTAACTTTTCTTCCATAAGATGATTCTTTAACTCATGTTTTACACAAAGAAATAGACAATCTTATACTTATTACAACTTCCATATCATAGCTCATGTCATACAAAGTTGGTTTCTTCATAAAACTTTATGTGATGAATTTTTCCTTAAATTTAGATTTGAGTATGTTTAACTTAATGGAAATAAAATCAACATCCAAATGACTTTTGAATCCTCATGTCCAGCATGCTCATCTTCCATTCAAGTTCTTGTTTCAAGATTTTCTCAACTTAAAACCTTCCATTCAAAGTGTTAAACAAGTATCTTTACAAAACACCAACTTTACATGCTCATTTTTCAACTTCATGTAAGGATTTCATGAGTTTGTTTCTTAGAATGGTTTTTTTGTATTATAACAACTTAAAATTATACTTATATTTTCAAGAAATCAAAGACTCCTAACATAAACACTAACCCACTAGTCACAAGAAACACTTACTTGTCTTTATAGCAAAATATGGTGGTTGTACACAAAGGTTCCACTTAAGCTCTTAACTTTACTTCCTCCTTTTGCAACCTTTTGGAAACCCGAGTTGTTTGATCCTTTGGAGTAGGGTTTGTGGAAGGTTCTAATGGTTCTAAAAGAGCTTAGATGTTGTAAGAAAATGACATGAAAAAAAATTGGAGTATGATGAGTGGGACTTAGAAGTAACGGCCAAATGGAGGATGTTTGTAGAGTTAGATTTCTTCTTTTGATTTATGTTTAAAGTAAGAGAAAAGGAAGTGAAAATGAGAGTGAAAGAGGGAGACAGTGGCAGATTTTTGAATGAGAGAAAAAGTATGTGCAAGAAGCTTTAATTGATTGTCTTGTAGCTTACACAAAAGTCAACAATTGCAACAATTGATAATGTAAGCATTAAGGAGTGAATAGTGGTGTGTAAGAGAAAGTGATTGATGGTTGAAAGATAGGAGTATGGCCCCCCTTTTCCCCTTGTTCAAATCTGCCATTTAGTGCCCTTTGGGGTCATAGAATGATCTTGTCTCATTTAATGAAGTTAAGCATGTGAAATCTTGTGAAAAATTGTCCATATGTAGTATAAGTAAAGGGGTGACATGGAAAATGTCTTATCACTAGATTTTGATAAGTTATCAATTGATAAATAATTCTAACTCTCAATTGATAAGTCATCTAAGGTGATTGGTTGGTCTACTTATTTATGTGTAAGGCTTAGACATGAAGATAAGGGCATGGACTTATAGGAAATTGTTTTAGGATTTTCATCTTGCATTGTTTTATACTTCATGATTCGATTCCTATAAAATTGTGAAATTTTCTAAAGTTAAATGAAATTATTCAAATTAAATTATTGATTAATTACTTAGGGTTAAAATTCCTTAATTATTTTTAGGGTTAGGGTTTTTAAGTGACTTTAGAGCTCGTAGTTCTTCAAGCTCAGGTTTTATCGATAATTGGTTTTTGAATTGGAAAAATTTGATTTGTTTCTAAATGTAAACTTAAATTCTTAGTTTTGTTGATCCTTAAAAACATTCAAACGGTACTTTTAATTGAATCATAGGCTTACTAAAAGTAGGGTTTATATTTATCAATTGATAAGTCATTTAAGATGATTGGTTGATTTCCTTATTCATGTGCATAAATTTTATGCAAGAAGATAAGGAGATTGTCTTATATAAAATTATTGTGGAGTTTGTCTCTTAAATAGATTTGTAAGTTATTATTTAATTCTTATAAAATTATGAAAATTTCTAGAGTTGAATAAAATTATTCAAATTAAATTCTTAATTGGCCGCTTAGGGTTATAAGTGTCATGAACTGAGGATGGCCTAGTCGTAACAGACGCCGTATACTGTATGAAGAACCCTTGATTGGTTACCCTTCCAATCAAAAACTCTTCACACAATAGACAAGGCTCTACAACTACTAGTTCCAAAGTACCAAATTCACATGATATCATCACACAACATATTTATATAAAAGTTAAGCTCAAAAGTTTATATTACACAGTATTTATGTATGTCTAAGTTCATAATAATAAGGTAAACATAAGGTAAACATAAGGTAAACATAAGTACATGAGGAATAGTTTACATAAACTGTTTTCCTCTCATCACACAGGATACCTCGCTCTTGCCCAAGTCCCCAGGCTAACCTGTGGCATCCCTCGTCCTGTCTCTACGAATAAGCTATCCTGCAACACAAGCCTAAAGGGGTGTAAGCCTAAGCTTAGTGAGCAAAACCCTCAGCCACACAATAAGCAAGTTATAAATACATTATAGTCACGCATATGAATGAATGATCAAACAGAATGCCAAATAATATGCATACTTAACTAGTTCATATACGCAACTTGGATTTAACGCCCTCCGAAGTCAGGGTTGGAGTTTATACGGCACCAATTAGATTCGGGTATTACACTAGAACTTACTTTACTACGGAACTCCATGTTCCGTACTTATAACAAATAACTCTTTTATTTTCAGAAAAATACAAGTTCTAGTATAATTGTGAGTGGGCCCCCGCAGTCCACACTCACCCCTAAACGGAGGCCTCTAGACTCGACCCTTAGTCAGGCGGTTAGTGCCTCCAACGCCTAGTGTTCCCGCGGGCCAGGGTAAGGTCATTTTGTACGAGTGCACCGTACATAACCAAATAATTCAATAATATCAACCCCTGAATGGCCTCTCTTTACCTCCGTGTGATGTGACGGCCGGAATAGTATCCATGCTATGCATGTTAATGCATGTTCCAGTTTCTTTTTATAGCCGAGTATAAGTTAATTCAAATTATGTTGTGAACATCCACTAATACACACAATCATTTTCTATACTACTATGCAACAAACAAGGCATTCTCTGCATTTAAGGTAAATTCACAACTCAACAATCAATTATATACACAAGCATTTCCCGAACCCCACACAGTAGTTAATTAACAATAATATTTAAGTCCACTACCTACAAACACAATCAAGCATGGAATCACAGGGTAAATACTCACTCGGCCATAGCGGTTCGCCCTAATCGTAGTAATCGATCAGGAGGTCCTCGCTCACCTTAGAGTCACCTGATCATTATGTGATAACAATGCTAATAAGTATTTGAATTAACTATTAATTCTAAACAACTAATTACCTAGTTCTACTTAAATTACTATTAACTTTTATCCGGTAAGACTTTAATTTCAATCGTATGTAACTTTTCCGTTTTATTTTTTATATTTATGAATTTATAATCGTTTTTCATCGTTTCTGAACATATTTTCACATGGTAATATCTGTTTTAGATATTAAGACCTCTATTTTATGTTATGAGCTAAATTTATAGAAATTTTTAGTTATGAACACCTAAATACTTTTATTACTTATGTTTATATCTTTTATTCCCTAAATTCTTCTAATGAAAGAATTTTACTTTGCTATTACTAATTCATGTACTGAATTCGGTGTAGTCTAATTTAGAAGGTGTATTAGGTTTTACTAATTTAGTTACCTAATTACCTACACTTTTCTTAATTTTTCTTATTTTCTAATCTTATGCTTATGTCATCGCTTACATCATCTCTTGCTTATGTCATTGCTTATGTCATCACTTGCTTATGTCATGGCTTATGTCATCATGTGCTTATGTCATCACTTACCTCATCATATGCTTACATAAGCCTTTCATCATGCTTATGTCATATGCATATGTATTATGTACATATTATCTCTTTCTCTTATACCTATGTACATATACTTTATACATACTTATACTCATACCTATACTTAGATGTATACCGTATTTATACATGTATACATACCCGTATACCTATAAGGTTGAATACGTATTTTATAATAAAATTTCGTATGCCTAAATTTTTCCTTAAGAAAAGCTTTCCAATTCCATGTTTTTGTGTTCTTATGTACATATTTAGTATAGTATAGGTATGTTTAGTAAGATTTGATCTTAAATTAGGTTATGTACATATTAAATACTCATGTACAAAGATTCTCCTACTTATACTCTTTTGGTATTTCCTTATGTATGCATACATAGAAGCATATCCTCATGTCTTTCTCTTTTGGTATTTCCTTATGTATGCATACATAGAAGCATATCCTCATGTCTTTCTTTCTTCTCTTTCAAACTTCAAGTTTCTACACTTAAAGAAGGAAACTTTGTTTCCTCTTCTTCAAGACAAGACTAATCACATAACTACTTATCTAATCTACCTAATTAACTAACTAATGACTAATCAAAAGGAAGATAAAGCAACTTAAAGACATACCTTTTATGATGTTGAAATGAAGGAGACAAAAGGGAAGAAATGAAAGGGAAAGAAGGGAGGGGAGTTCACGGCATGAAAGAGGAATTTTTGTTTTGTTTCTTTTGTTTGTTTCTCTTAATGGAAGACAACATCTGGTGGGGTTAAGGGGGACAATTGTGGACGGCAACAAGAGGAAAAAAAGAGAGAAAGAAAAATCAAAAAGAAAAGAAAAGGAAGACATCATTACATAAGAGATATTTTTCTTATCTCTTAACCTTTGTTGACTTTTCAAAATGTTGACTTTAGTCAACATGTGTTGACTTGGTCAACATGTATTATCTTAGTCAACATTCCTTAAGTATGTGTAATTTTGTGCACATAATGTAGTAATTAAGGGAAATTAGGGGAGAAATGAAGGAATTGAGAAGAATTGAGGTATATGATGCATTGATGTGTAAATGTGGTTGATAAGATCTTAATTTAGGTCTTTAGAGTCCATATATCTCATTTGATAAATTACTTTGGATAACAAGTGTAAAAAGTGTTAATTTGGGCATTAAAGTTCGCTATATGTAACCTAATCTTCAACTATAACCCTAACCCTAAGTAAGACTATCTTAATCATATATTTAAGGAATAAATATAATCTATGACTCATTATCTTAGTTCCTAATGGATTACTTGAGAATTTGAATCATATAAGTAAGAATGAGGGTTATCTCTAACCTTTTACTAATGATTTTGCAAAATATAAGCATTACATTTTCAATTAGGGTTTTAGGGTATATCATGATGGATTGGTGTACATATGTCCTTAATGGAATCATTTTTAAGGTTTTTATCACTTTCGAATGGAATTTTTAGCTTTTAGAAACATTTAGGGTAGAAAAATTCTTTACGCGATTGATTAATTCTTTTAGGGTTTTCACTTTAATTAACCTTGTCGACTCCTAAATTGTTTACTATAGTTTAGTCTATTTCAAAAACTAGATCGGAATTTTCAGGGGTTTACAATAAGTATTTAATTGTTTTAGTGTTTTGGGTTTAGAGTTTATGGTTCTCATATTCGATTTTTATCGATAATAGGGTTTCAAATTGAAAAATTAAATTCGTTTTTAAATCTAAACTTAATTTCTTAGCTTAGTTTATCCTTGGGAATATTTGGGAAGTGATCTTAGTTGAATCATAAGTCCATTAAAAAGTAGGGTTTACAACTTATCTATATATAACATGGCTTATAAGTGAAAATAAGAGAATTGTTTTACATGAAATTCTTTTAGGATTTGGTTTTCAAATTAATTTATAGGTTGTCATTTGCCTCTTAAGAAATTTTAGAGTTTTCTAAAGTTGAATAAAATTTATTGAAATTATATTTTTAATTATTTATTTAGGATAATAAGTCCTTGATCATCTTAGGTTTTAGGGTTCGAGAGAGTTTATGTATGTTTTAGAGTTTTCACCAACTCGGGAATAGTTGACTTATACTTAGGAGCTTAAGGTTCAATTGGCTTAATTATTTTGGAGTATCGCTTTATTATGCAACATATATATATATATATATATATACATCATATGATAGATTAAGAAAAGAGAAGGAAATTGCTTAATAATATATTTATATATATATAAATATTGTGGGGCTACTTATGTACACAAGTAAAATAATTTTTTGTAAATTTATTAATTGATTCCTTTAACTAGCTTAGTTTTGTTGTTTATAATTACTTGAAATAATCCTTAATTCGTTTGTTATCTGTCATGACCCTACAGGGGGCCTAGTAGGATTGCTTAAAATTTCCATAACATGTGTGTACCCATGATGTGAAAACCATCTTACAAGTTAGAGATTGCAAGATTCTAAATGATTGATCACTAAGGTTACTGATTTTTAAGTAATTAATTTACTGTAAAACACAAATATAAATAACTATAGGTGTCCGATATCCCACAGCTCCTCAAAACCGTAGAGAATACCCTACCAAATAATAAGATAGGATATACCAATATTACAAAAGAAATACAAGAAAAATTAAATTATCAACAAAGGTTGTTTATGTATCATCTAAGAGTACTCAACTATTTATAATACTAAGATACATATCTTCATCTCATACTTGGCACTCGAGACTTATCCCAATCCCAATGTAAGTAAACCTGCAAGAAAAATTATCAGAGAGTGAGCATATAACAGCTCAGTAAGTTCATTCCTCACCACCACCGTTCATGCAACTTATTACACATTATTATCACACATGCAAGCAAGCTATCTACATATAAAATGAATGCAGGTGCGATGAATGCAGGCGCGATGAATGCAAGCAACACATCCATAGGGGTCCGAAACTATGGAAGGTGTAGAATTACGTCGTCTACACTTCAATTATCCCCTGTACTTACCCGCATAGGGCACCTCAGCTTACCTGCATGAGGCTACCTAGGGGCCTCACCCCTCTAGGCGGCACTCGACTATTACCCTAGCTGAGAAAAGATTTCAATTCAAATAGGAGGATTCCAATCTAGGACTATCCACCCTCCAAGGCCCCTCGGGCACAAACTTGCGAGTCCATCTCACAAGCCAAAATTAACCAAGGCCTTACAGGCATAATAAAGCGAGTCCTAATGCTATCAAGTAAAGAACTCATGCTAACTTTACCTTAACGTTAAAATATCATTTCTAGCACTATGGCCCTTTTCAAAATCGTACAAAATACGTTTAAGATTAAGAAAACCTTTTTCCAAAAATATCCATTTCAACATTTTGCAAAGCTAGCACTCTCCATCCATACATTTGCTGGGTCATAAACATGCGACGAATAGAACCAGTTATTTGGGTCAGATATTTATATTTATCAATTTAAAAAAACTGATCTCACAGATGATGACATACAAGCAAAACAATCATTCAAACATATAAGCAACAATAAGCAGCAAAACATCACACAAATAATACGCACAAGCAAGTAGCAGGTCATTAGAACTCCCTCACCTAGATTATTGCTCATTCTCCAAGCCTTTGGGGTTTCCAAGACTCAATATCGAATGCCTAAATCAAAATGGTAAAACTTATAAGTTTTCTGAGAAATCAGACTCCTTAGTTAACTAAAAGTCTACTATAGTTTATTTAGTTCCCCAATATAGCCCAAGTCTTATATTTATAGGGTTTATCTTACTCAATGGGGTTAATAGTAACTATTTTCTTATATTTGTAAGTTATGAGATTTATTTTATGTATTTTGTAACTTTTTCATTCTAATTCCGATATTTGGAAACTTATAGTTGTTTTCCATCATCTTCAGACGCATGTTTATACGGTAATGTCCATTTTGAACGTTGTGACTCATAATTTAAATTGCGATATAAAAATATCAGCAAAATTATTATTTAAGTTAAAAATTATAAAATATTAATTTGAGCTTTTTCTTAACATGTTTATGATTTAATAATTATTGAAATCATATATTCGATATTTTTATCATTTTGAGTATATTTTCCTATTTTTGAGATTTTTAACTTTATTGTGATTATTATAATTATTATTACCTTTATTATTTTACTATTTCTCATTTTCTTATTTATTATTTCTCTTATGTACTTCACGATTATTCACATATGTATATTCATATACTTATAATACATATTTTATAATTTATTTTATTGAAAAATCTTTAATTACGGTATCATATATATATATATATATACATATACACCTTACATATTTACGAATTTAGTAAATATATTATATATGATAATACATTTCGGTATACTACTTATATATATATATACTATACATTATACGTATTGTATATGTATTTATTGAAAATAAACATACTCTTATATACATATTCATGTATTTGTATTTATTTATATATGTCTTACATATGTACATAATTATAAATACATACATATATATTCGGTATATACATATAATTACCACTCATGGAGGTATACTACTATATATATATATATATACATATATATGTATACTAAAATAATTATACATGGATGTACATATACGTATATACTTGCAGTACACACATATACATAGATATACTTATAATTATTTATTGAAATACATAATACTAATTATATGTATTCCAAAAAAATACATAACACATATTCTTACATATAATATACCTATGTATATACATGTATACATACCTAGCCTTATACATACATATATTATTCAATTTATGTATTTATGCAAATATACATGTATTACTAATGTTATATTAAAAAAAATACTATACAAATACTTCATTTATACATGTATATACTATATAACATACATCTAAAATAATTTACTTACCTTTTTTCTTCTAATTCTTCCTTCTTATTTTTTTCCTTCTTCTTTTCTTTCTTTCTGTTTCTTTCTTTCTCTTCTAACGATTATGCTTCCAAGATGTTTTCTCTCTGCTTTTTTTTTTTTTTCTATTTTGTTTCTATGGTTTTGTTTTCTTTTTTTTTTTTCCTTTTATTCATGAGTAGTTAGCTTAAAATTTAAACTAAGTTATTATCTAAATTTTTTATTTTCATTTTCATTTTTCTTTTATTTTCCATTTAACACTTGTCATTTTTTTTTCTTCATGTGGGCGGCTCCTTTGAATTTCATTTCCAGAATGAAAGAGAAGGAAAATAAAAATTAATAATAAATATATGTAATTTTTTGAAACATAAAAATTATAACAAATCTCATTATAAATTAATTTTTAAATTTTTATGAAATTTTATCAATTTAATTGATACGCAGTACAACTATAATTTTTACAAGTTATTATAGCGATTTCGTTATAATTTCATACGAATAGGCTATTTAGTCAAAAATTGCAATCAACTATAATTTTATCACTATTGAGTAATATTTAATTATTTTATAGATTTATATTTATAATTTTAGGGTTTCGATCAAATTCAAGTTCGATTTTGATTAATGGTGCTTAAAGCAGTTTTAGGGTTTTAATATATGATTTAGGGTTTCAATCAATTTTTAAAGTTTTTACTACTTATAATATATTTAAATTTATTATTTATTAAATTTTTATCTTCCTTGGCTCTAATGACTTATTAAGTAATCTATAATATTAAGGTTCAATCTTACTCTTAAATAGTTAAATTTGTAAGGTTTACATTATCAGTTTTATATGATTTCACAAAATTATTGATAATTTTATTGATTTATGGCTTTTCAAGCATTAAGATAATTTTATAGAGTTTTAAAAAAATTTATGATTTGATATTTACAATTTTTGTTAAGTTTAGGTTTACATTTTTAAAAGTACGCGCATATAGGGATTAGGTTTTTCTTGCATGATTTGGGTTTCCACATTGTATAATAGTATCTTTCGTGTTCATTTTAAGTTCCGAGTTTAGAATTTCAGCCGGTTTTCATTTTATGTGGTTTTGTCGACTTAGGGAAATATCTACGATACTTGAGTCTAACACCATGTTTAGAAGGTTAAATTTACAAAGTTTATAAGGTTAACTTCTCTAATGTCAAAGCTAAGCTACACGAGACGTCAATGACCCTTTCCTGAACCCGTACATCCAACTAACAACCCCATCTGATTCAGATACTACTCCTCCCAAGACATGTTGAGTTCTATAAAATGCATAATTTTATATTCTTGTATATGTTTTCCCTTTATTTTATTTATGGGCTTGACTCTTTGGGGTTTAAGGCCTTGTACTTTATTTATAGTTTTGCTATTAAGATTTAGGACTTGTTATAAATAACAACATTCGTATTAAGATACACAATGATATAGATAAAGATAGATAGATCCATAGTGTGAACCTTTCCTCTTTTAAGAAAGGCTATACTTAAGTTAGAATTTGCCAGATTATCGAGTGTTGATTAGACTCTTTAATCGTTCCCATGTTCTTATCAATCTTGTTCTTAGATTGTGCTGAACCCCTTCATTTGAACTGGTTAGTGAGTTAAATCTAACCTTCATTTGGAACCCCAAGCAAAATTTAGTGTTTGTGAGTGGTATCGAACTCTATTTCGAGCTTAAACCCCTAATTATGTTTGTGTCTTGGTGAGTTATATCCATTCACATTCACTATCAAAACCTTCTTGTCTTCATACCCATATTTCTTTTGAATACCCATTCTTATTCTTTCCAAATCTACTACTGTCTCTTTTTGGAGAGATCATTTGATCCCTTATCATATTGGTATCAGAGATTCAATCCTTATCAACCACCATGGATGTTACCATTCCTAGAGAGAGACAAATTCATCCTAATGAGAGAAAGAGTGTAGTATGTGTGTTCTTGAGTGGACTAACAAGAGTTGATGATTAAAAAGCATTCCTCGACCCCCTTTTTATATTGATTAAAGCTTAAACATGCATAGAAAGTCTAGAAATCTATTAATTCGAATTTTTTACCTATGATTTGTTTTTTTTTTCCAATTTTGAAGTTTAATTGCAGTTATGTAAGGGGGTAAATTTAAATAGAAAATTGGTTGAAATTGAAACTAGGCTATATGCCTAGTATACAATTCCAATAATTTATTATATGGAATCGTGTGAAAACCATATGGAAATGGCTCCTAAACACAGGCCATGAGCAAATTTTTCTAGAAAAAAACTGAGAATCATGAAAAGGAAAGGAAGCAAAAAAGAGGAGCCAAAGCCCACAAATGTGGGATGCACCTTCAATGCTTATGGAGTGCATGTGCACTCCTAAAAAACAAATTGCAAGCATCTTTCGCACCTACATATTTTCCTATTAAACTGTCCAAGGCCTCCAACCCTTATTACAATTCACACGAACCTAACTTAAACTTGGTTCGATCTAATTAGTCTTTTTTTTTTAATAAAAAGGAGTAAAAGGCACTTTTGTGCCTATTGTAAGATTTGAACCGCAAACCTACAGTTCTAATGTAATGCCAAGTCTAAATGTGTCACCATCAGGTCATTTGCCTTTTCCTAGTTTACATATGCAATTAAATTGCATATATAGATAAGGTCAACTTGGGCTAAATTTAAATTTAAGCCTAGTCTAGAATTTTTATTTTTTTGTATTTTTTCTAAGTTTCTTTCTTTCTTTTTAGATTTTCTAATTTTTTATTTTTCTAAATTTTCTTATTTTCTTGTAATTTTTTTTAATTTTGTATTTTTCTATATTTTATAAACTATGACCCCTTACCCTATCCTAAAAATTTTGAAAAGTAAGAGGGGGGGGGGGGGGGGATAATTATGTATCTACAGTAAAAACTCAAAGCCAAAATGAAAGGAACATAGTACCTAAAAGTGTGCAAACAGATTAAACAAACCAATCTGATCCAGCTCACTTTAGCCTGTAAGTAAAACAGGCTGGGCTCATCTAGCCCACTTTTAAACGGGTTAGAAAACATTGACCCTAACTCATTTAAAAAGCACGTTAAATGGGCCAATCCATAAGCTAAAGACATAAATGTATTAAACGGGCTGGCTTAAACTGGTCCATTTTAACCCACAGGTTAAACGAACCGAACTCATTTGGCCCGCTTTTAAACGGGTCAAAAAACCTTGACCTAAATACATTTTAAAAGCGGGTTAAATAGGCTAGACCAAGAGCTAAAGCCCACTTTCACATCTTTAATAGTACCTCTACAGTAACTGTTGGAGGTACATGACCATTAATGCTTCGTTATTCACAAACTTTGTTTGGAAAGAAGATAGCTACATTAAATTTGGAGATAATGGTAGAGGTAAAATAGTTACAACAGGTACGATTAGTATTCCTCTCTATACAATTGAAAATGTTTCACTTATAAAAGAAATAAAACATAATTTGTTAAGCATAAGCCAACTTCATAACAAAAGATATAGGATAACTTTTCAACATAATAGATGCATTGGTTTTGATAAAAATGGAACTAAGCTATTTGAAGGATTTAGGAAGAAAAATATTTATCTTATCAAGCCTATAGAAATTGATTCAGAAAGTTGCTTCTTGTCTATGTATGATAATATTTCTCTATGGCATCAGAAATTGTGACAAGTGAACTTCTATCAGATTGAAAAATTATCTAGAAAGAATTTAGTTAATGGATTACCAAATCTAAGAATTCAATATGATATTCGTTGTGCTGCATATATGAAAAATAAGATGAGTTCAGTTTCTCATAAGAGTAAGAATATCATTTTCACTAAAAGACCTTTAGAATTGTTACATATGGATTTATTTGCTCCTTCCAAAACACTAAGTCTATGTGGAAACAAGTATGGTTTAATGATTGTTGATGATTTTTCTAAATATTGTTGGATTTTGTTTCTTCGTCATAAAAGTGATGCATTTAAAAGTTTTGAAGTGTTTGCTAGATAAGTTCAAAATGAAAAAGGAGTATCTATAATCAGTCTTAGGGCAGATCATAGAAAATAATTTGATAATACTAATTTTGTAACATTTTGTGAAAATAATGGCATAACTCACAATTTCTCTATTCTACACACACCACAAAAAAATGGGATAGTTGAATGCAAAAATAGGACTATTTAAGAAACGACAAGAACCATGTTGAATGAAAGTAATATAGTTGAATATTTTTGGGCTGAAGCTAAATCAAATGCATGTCACATTATTAATCATGTTTACATAAGAACCATGACAAATAAGATATCATATGAAATTTTTTAAGCTAGGAAACCTACTATTTTGTACCTTCGTGTGTTTAGCTATAAGTGTTTTGTCAATAAAACAGGTAAAGTTTTAGGAAATTTTAAAGAATGAGCAAATCAAGTAATATTTTTAGGTTACTCATTGAATTCTAAAGCCTTTCATGTATGTAATAAGGTAACCAAAGTGGTTGAAGAATCTGCTAATGTCAGATTTATTAAGGAAAGGAAAAGAGGATTATGATGATGAAGCACTTATGATTCCTAAGAAAGATCAAAATCAACAAAGTGGTGAAAGAGTGTCAGAACCTATGTCCAGAAGTACTTTTGATTGGTTCAACATAGACTTGCACCAAATCTAATGTTACTAGTAAATCAAGACTATGATAAAAGAGTTCATCAAAAAGTAAGTTAAGTTCTAAAGGTTTATATACACCTCCCTCTACTTTCGGATTTAAGCCACACCATCCTCCAAATCAGTTAATTGGTAATGTTCATTCTAATGTTAGACCGAGATCTAGTCTTTAGAATATAGAAAATCATTTTCCATTGCTTTCTAAGGTTAAACCTAGTTCCATTAATGATGCTTTAAATGATAGTTGGATTAATGCAATGTAAGATGAACTTAACCAATTCCAAAGGAATCAAGTATGGAGCTTAGTACCGAAACTTAAAGATAAATCCATAATTAGTACTAAGTGGGGGTTTAAGAAAAGTTAGATGAAAATGGAAAAATTATGAGAAATAAAGCCAAGTTAGTAGCAAAAGGATATTCACAAGAGGAAGGAATAGATTTTGATGAAACATATGCACCTACAACAAGGTTAGAAGCTATCAAATTATTGCTTGCATTTGCTAGTTTTAAAAAATTTAAGTTGTTTCAAATGGACATAAAAAGTGTTTTCTTAAAGGAGAATATAAAAGAAGTATATGTTGTGCAACCCCTAGGATATGAAGATCCATTTAAGTCTGATTATGTTTACAAGTTCAAAAAGGCCTTATATGGTTTGAAACAAGCAGCACGTACTTCGTACGAAAGGTTGAGTGAATTCTTAATAAGAAATGGTGTTTAAAGAGTTATTGTCAAGAATTTTCTAAGCTCATATAAGCAGAATTTGAGATGTCAATCATGGGAGAACTTAA